>JAZHYW010053478.1:0-34269 GCA_037355805.1 Ixodes ricinus
GCGCCGGAGACGCCGCCGCCGCGCGCTCCACCGTCGCCGCGCGCGCCTCGCCGGTCTGCGCATGCACGAGGAGCAGTGACGTCACAAGGCGCACAGCTTGCGCGCCGGAGCCGCCGCCGCCGCGCGCTCCGCCGCCACCGCACGGGCCTCGCCGGTCTGCACATTCTGAGAGGAGTGACGTCATTGCAGCGGCAGACGCACTGGCGCCGCCTCGTGCCCAGCTGTCCTCCTACGTTGCGCAGTAGCCAAGTCTGACGCTGCACCGGAGCCGCATGATAGCGCCTCTCATTTTGCGCGCATAAGCTCACACTACGTATATCCTGGCATAGCCGAGCTAAGCCACCGCAATTTTGTTTTCCGGTTCTCAAGACAATTCGTTACTCAAATTATCGCGCTGCGATTTACTACAGAGATGCGGCTAGGTGGTAAAAACCTGTAGTAAAAACATCAACGAATAAATTTAATTTGTTAAAAAAGAAAAGAAGCTGCCTTGGGGCAATTTACGGCAGCATTCGCGACGATGTCCTGACCGTGCTCGCCTAGTTGTGTTTGCCACCCACAGATGTCGGAAGCGTCGACAGCTCGCCTAGCCCGACGGCGCCGAGCTTAGGAGACGATATTCCGAAACGTAACACAATGCCGGCGCGCGTCTTTCTAACGTACAATTCTGAAAATATGACATTTATTCGCTTTTGTTTTAACAAACTGGATAGGAAAACATGGATTTGTATTCCTCATGGCTCTCCATTTTCGGTACGGAGATTATCGGTCGGGGCGCCGCATACACTTATGTCTCACGCTGCGCCATCTTTCGGCAGCAGATGCGAGCACGGTCTGGACATCGTCCGCAAATGCTGCCGTAATTTGCCCCAAGAAAAAAAATTTTTTTTGAGCCCTGTAAGTTTTTTTTGTCGATGTTTTAACTTGAAACTTCCACCACCTAGCCTCATCTCCGTAGCGAATCGCAGCGAAAAACGTTTATAAACCGGTATTTGCGAACCGTCTCAATAAACCGATCTCACCAGTCAGCTTGACTACCTTAGCACTGCCGGAATGCAATGAGGAAAGTTTAGCCTTTCTGCACGTGCGACAACCACTCTCGAGCTCTGCGTGTGTGCAGCACGTGACGGCACGAGCCCTCGCATGCACGGCCGTCTGCATCTTGTGAACTAAAGTCATGGCGGCGTCACGCATGCGCTGAACACTTAGTGAGATCGGTCAATACGTAGCGCAAGTTCGTCTGCTCCTTTTGCAAGGGCTGTGGCGACGTAAAAACGCCAAGCTCTGATTGGCTCTGATTGAAGGATAGTGGGTGGACCTCGAGGCTGCTTGCTTCGAGGTCTTTGTTGCGCGTTAATTCCGTGCAGGTGGCGGTAACGCCACCTTTCCTGCACGGCCCTGGATGCTTCGCTTGTCACGTGACTGAATTCCGCGAATAGCGGCACCGCGTGCGCCGTCTCGCATGAAAAACAGAAAAATATTAGGTGGCAGAAGCAGGGGAACATACGCCGGGGCACGTGCAACGTCGTCGGAGCGAACGTAGCGGTGTGGTTCCTGCACGGTGCTGAATGCTCTGCTTCTCACGCGATCGATCTTAAGGCTGGTTCAGACACTTGCGTTTGAATGCGTTTGACTGCGTTGCGTCGAGTGCGGAAGGCGAGTCACCAGCACATCTGTGCTTCGTTTGAAGCGTAGAATCCAATTCAAGGAATCATCTTGGCACGCGATATAAGCAGCGGGGATGTCCTGGTTTCTCGCTGCCGCAACGCAGTCAAAAGCAGTCAAACGCAACTGTCTGAACCAGGCTTTAGCGAGTAGCGGCGTTGCGGCTTGGGGAAATCAAACGGACAACTCTGCTCTCCCTTGGGGAACATATTAAGGAACTCTGCGTTTCTTTCGTTGTGAGTGAGGTTACTTTGTGTTGTGTCACCCGGAAAAAAATGCTGAGTCACTCAGTTCTAGACGCATGCGCAGCGTCCGATGTACTACGCAACAAAGCAACAACGCATGCTCAAATGGTGCTCCTCAGCCCAGCAGTCAAAGATAGCAGCGCACAGAAGGCGAATTTCCGAAAGGCTAACGCCGCAATCTCCTTAGCTGCGGGGCGTTGATAAGAGGCTCACGACTTGCCACACCCCGATTTCTTATCAGCACTCAGTCATGTGTAAATTGTCTTTATCTTGTGTCAGCATTCAACATTTTTGTTCATTCAAATGTCGGTTCCATAGAGTTATTACAATAAACGCTAGAGGCTCAGCTGGCGCTAGTGTCTACGGGACTTCCGGTTGCAAATTGAAGCAGACAGCATGCAGTCTACATTTCCAGCCTCCCTGTGTATTCCTATGGGAAAACGCGCGTGAATTTTGTCTCTTCGCCGGAAAATAACATGAATAACTTTTGTCATATCGGTTGTGACGGATAGTATGTACCTTTATTGGTATTGCGAAAGTGTAATTGCTTTAGTTACAGCATTTTTCTTTACCACTGAGCGATGTTAAACTTCGCTCTATTTCAGGCCCAAACCCCTGTTTCAAGGAAGGTATGTGAAAACGAGCGACGGTTCTAAGCAAACTAACGATCGAAAGGAATGTAGTGTGTGTTCAGGTTCGCTAGCGTTTCGGTGGTGCTTATATATTGCTAAATGCCCGTCCTGTCATTGGATGAAAATGACTCCGTCGTGCATCTTTACGATCGGTTAAAGAAAAATTCGAACGCAAAAAATAAAGCACGTGAGCTACGAAAGGTATGTCTTTTTATTATTTCCCATGTCGGGCAGTTTTTATCGGGCACCTGCTCTCTGGCTCCCCTTATTTGCAAAGATTTGGAGCGTGCGGGTGATGATTTGAACCATTTGAACCCAGAACAATCATCTTCGCAGTACTTATTTATTGCAAATCTGACTATATTACGTGACTTTCAATTTATTTTGATCGTCTGCAAGCACAAGGAGTTACTTATCCAGTGTTACTACGTAGTTCTTGCCGTCTCTCTCGGTTTTCCACATGTCCTTCGTTCGTTTGGCACGTATATCCCCCATGTTGGAAAGCGTCGACGCCGTGTTCGCGCTAACAGTGTCCGACAGTGCACAAAAATACACGTACGAAGCCGTTTTAGCACCGTTTTTAATGCGATGAATTTGAAAGAAAAACGCCGTAACTGACCATTTATTTCGTCTGCGTGACTGAGAAATGTTCCAATATGCCTAGTACGTACAAATTATTCGTGATATTTGCTCTTATAATCAAGCGCAGAGAGAAAATGCACTCGCTTTTTCCCATAGGAATACATTACCGGAAGTCAGATTTAGACTGCTTGCTGTCTGCTTCAAAATGCAACAGCACACTAGCGCCAGCTGAGCCTCTAGCGTTTATTGTAATAACTCTATGGTCGGTTCTAACTCCGCGATTTAGCAGAAATAGTTTTCATCTTAGTATCGTTTCGCATCGCCACATGGTTGTGTCATACCAGGCTTACGAAATTTGCCGAAGTTCTACGAACGCGACGGCGAATGTGCTCAATGGACCGTGACACAGCCGAAGACTTTTTTTTCCTTTGTTCGCTCTAACCATGTCGTTAGGCTACAGGAATAGCGCGCGCACTCACGTTCCCAAGACGATTGCGAAGTCGGTTTGTTAGAAAACGTTTAATCGGCTCTTTTGCAACGCAGTCTCAGTTGAGACTCTAACGAGGTCTCGGTTCGCTGCACCTCCGAGTTCTCGTGGATCGCTTACAGTTGCCCTATTCAATTTTATTTGGACGTGAGCTCGTTGCTGAAGTGCGGTCGAGCGAATTCGCTGACGACCATACGTGGCACACAGAGGCTATGAAGTATACACTTAATTTGTTTATTTTATGTTTTTTTATTTATTTACTTATTTATTTTTACATTCTGTCAACTCGGCTTGGGGTCATTAAAAAATAACTTTTTTTTGTCTTTTATCTAACGTAGGGAGTCCACACAAATCTGACTCCCTACGTTCTCGCTAAAATGTTGGGAGGTCAAGTCGCTACAACCTATGTGGGAAACTTGGCGATTGACGAGAATAAAAATGTGTACAGACCTATAACAAATATTGGGATGTGACACTGTGCACGACGTCCACCGAACTCAATGCTAGAAAGGAGAATATTTTGTCTCATGTGTGTGGCGGCGGAAGGGGGGGGGAGGGGGAAAGGCGGCTTCAAGCCCTCACCATTCGCCAAGTTCCTTCCTTAGATTGCAGCGATTCGCTCCCCGCTGTGCAGAAAAGTACACACCCTAGATTACTTGGAGAATATATCAGAGAATAACACGGTATCACGGTAACACGTTAGAACACATACACTCACAATGATTAAGATAGGGCAAGACGCATTCAAGATCATCCCAAGCACCAACAGTATGAAAACATCTCCCAGTAAGACGGGGAAAGAAAGATACACACGAACAAGTTTTCCTAATGAAAATGTTCTAACATGTTTCACAGATTGCAGACATCACTCTCTTATACAGGCCTTATTAATTACTTTAAAAAAACGGCTGAGAGGGAAGCTAAAAAAACAACTTCTTGGTAAAACAAAGCTTACTCCTCTATCGTTGAAAAATAAAATCGAACAATGATATTGATTAGTTATACTCTGTAATGACCGGATCACTTTAGAGTGGCTATTTATCAAAGTACGGGTCAACTGCGGTTCAACATATTGGGTGTAATCAAGGCTAAAAACGTCCAGGGTATATAAAAAGAAATGGATGAACTTTTCTCCAGCGTTTTTACGTCTAACAGAAAAGAGCGCGAGGCCGAGATTCAAACAAAACATTCAGAAAAACGTTACTTGGGGAGTCTGGAAATCATGACCTTCGAAGTCAAAGATTTTAAGTTATATAGGTAACATTACGTGGAGAAATCTCCTAGACGGAGTGAATTCATGACAAGATAAATGAATGCTTCTGCCTAGTGAAAACGCAGTTTGCACCCTCTGGGAGATTGACGGGCCGAGATAGGCCCGTACTGGGGGGATATTTTGAGCTGCGAACCAGCACTTTCAACCAGCGACAGTAGGCACTGGTTTAGAGGCTTAAGTCGTCATACCGCATCTATGACACGGATTAACATTTGCATTATTTCTTAACGTTGCCGCCGTTACGGATGTGCCTGCAAACATGAGGGCTACGGCTATCACTAGGAGATACCGTACACTGACCCGAATATTGTACGTTATAGCAAATAGCGCTTAGTGGGCCCACCCCGGCAACGCTGTCCCGCGTAATTTTCTTCGTGTCGGAAATAATTAAAGCCGACAAACTTGGGTTTCTTACGTCACATATACTGCAGTTCCTGAGAGCGTTTCATGACAGGTAGGCACTTGAGTTGCCTTCTAGTCAAGCGAATGAACGACATAAAAGTAATCTCTCGCGTCGCACCAGTCTCGGCTGCCCGCAGGTAGACAAAAGTGCAACAAAAAGTAAGAGGGCCAAGGCCGAAAAGACGAAAATGCCGAAAGACCTCGTTGTGTTTGTCGAATGCCGAAAGACCTCGTTGTGTTTGTCGCGACAATCTCCGTACCGTCGAAAAAAGGGTGCACGGAGTTGCAACACGCATGTGAGGTATTTCCTCTCGCGCGTTGTACGTAAAATCTATATGCCAAGCAAGCGTTCCAAAAATGCGTCTTTGGAGCATCTAATCGTAAAGAGGCGCTCGCCAATCAAATCTCAACATAAAGAGCGCGTAGATAACGTCCGATATCGAGGCAGACAAGATCGCGCCGTCACTGGTGCAGGTGGGCGCATTTTGGGGTGGGTAAGCAAAGGTGAAAGGCGCGCAAGGAGCGGGCGAATGAGCAAAGACAGTCGGCGCCGTGAATGCAAAGTTGAAACTGCTTGATTGAATCCTTCGTATCATAATATCGGTTGTGGTGTGAATTAAAGTCAAACGGAGTATATTTGTTTGTTTTTTATTTGCGAAAATTAATTTGGGACTATAGAGTGCGTGGCGAGCAACGAGCATCTTGTTATTATTAATATTTTTATTATTGTTATCATTATTATCATTATTCCGCAGGCTATGAGATTTTGACCATTGTCAAAAAGAACTCCAAAATAAAAATCACGGAGCAGTTCACGCGAACACGCTATGTCGAAACCTCGCGTTTCTTGAGATATCTATGAGTACACGTAGCCGCGAGCCCCATTACGGTATTGCTAAAACGTGAAACAATGGCGATGGATTCGAACGCTACCTGTTTGCCGAGGCACTTGGTGCAGACGCGTATTGAAAGTACGATAAATAATAAATAAAGAATAAGTAAATAAATAAATAAAAAATACATAAATAAGAATAAATAGGGAAGTACAATAAAATTAGTAAAACTGCACTCCTAAAGCGCTCAGGATAAACGGCACACTTCGTGCTTCTCGCAAGCTGTGACATATTTTAAAGCGCCGACTGCGTGACGGTGAATGTTTTAGGAAGTAAATGCCGTAGCAGAGCAAAAAGAAAATTAAGAAAAGAACGGAAAGACGTCATTTTGTTTACTCGAACTGTGCTTCCTGGTGCGTGTTGCTTGTCGCTACTGGTAAAATAAAAAAAGAAGGGATACTTTACGTACTCCTGTTTGGCTTGTGAACGATGTACTTACCGTATTATATTTATTGTAATATTTTTTTATATTTAAAATATACAGCTGGCCGTTACAGCTCCAGGGGGTATTAAAATAAGAATGCAGCTCAGAGTTTTCACATCAAAAAAATTAGCCCCCTGTGACGCTCGACACACTACACTAACCGTTTTCCACGCACGACAATCTTTCAGACTGTCTTGCTGCTATTTTTTTTCTTTTCTTTTTTTTTTTGTAGGACAAAGTGATTGTCGAGGAAACACAATTATTCAACAGAAACACTCTAAAAGTCAATCCCAACGACACCACTTTTTTATTCTCTACGCGCGCAGGCTTACACCTTCTAGTAGCAATCTGGCCTCAAAAGTTGACACGACGGTACAAATTGCTTACTCACCGTACCAATCATATCATCCATCTTTCGTCGCATCACCCTCACCTAAGGTTTGAGGCTGCACAGAGGACGTAATCCAATGATGCAGGACCCACGGTTCGTTGGTCCAATAAACGCGCGCAGCTTTCACCGTTCTGTCGGCTTAGCGGTGAACGGAGCATGATTTTCACAACTCTAGACAGCCTAAATTACATACGGGGAGTTTTCGACTGCCTTATCGAGGTCACCTGGTTTTATTTACCCGTTTGCAATACGTGCGGCGAGAAGGTGACGAACGGGTTAGTCTTATGGAAGCGTCCCATCCTTTACGTCCGACAACGCAAGGTACGCGCACCTGCGACCATTGAGGGCACGAGGTGTCCGTCATTAACTTGCGAACGCTCCCGTGGGTTGAGTCGGTCCCCTCTCTTAAGTCTAGGCTCTTTACGGAACTCCTGAGACATAGCTTCCTGTATACTCACAAAGCCTTAGCCGTTCGACGACGGAGCCATAGAGTGCCCGGTCGCAGATTTGGAGCGCAAGGATCTGGTACCACAGAGCATCAAAAAGCCATTTCTCGGGGAACCTTGGACGTCAGCACACAGCTTTTGTAGCGGTGAGGGCCCGAAACACACTTGTGCGGTCGGGAGAAGTGTGTTTCGGCGTCTCGCCGCAGCGGGGCGCCAGTCACGTGGTTCTCCTCTCCCGTCCGTTGTCAGCCGCTCCACCTTTTCCATTCCGGCGGCCGCTTCTCGTGGCGATCTGCCAGGCCTTGTCAGTATATAGGAGGCTATGCCAGAGAAGACGACGCCTCCCAGCGGAAAAGACGCGAAGGAGAAAAGCGAGGAGCTGTCGCCTATTTCAGTGCGCAGTGAGCACTGACGCGGCCTGCCGGCCGAAATGGCAAAAGAAATGAGGGGATTAAATGCACGCCATTAGAGTTGCGAGAAGCATACTTCACCTTGGTTTTGGGAAAACCGCCATCTTGAGGGGGATTGGTGGATGTGTGGGGTTAACGCACCACGGGCTCGGAGCCCCATGGAGCGAAATCTCGTTCCGTAAAACCCAAGGGATCCTGGGTCCAATATCCACCCTTTTCCGTGTTTCGATCTAAATGAGCATCGTAGCGGCGTGCTGTTGTGTATTACTACTTTGATGCACGTTGAAGACCCCAGGCTAGCACACGCTCCGCACTGGTAAAATTTAAAATTTACAGCGGAGACGAGAGATGCCCATTAGCGTTGACTAAGTACCCGCCGTATAAACAAACACACAGCATGAAATACATACGTGAGTTTCATCGCTACTCGTTTACCGCCACCTGTTCCAAAAAAAACAAAAAAAAACACCTCGTGTTCCAGGTAACCACTGTAGAAGTATAATGTGTGAAATTTATTGCGTTAAAACTGAAACGTGGAAATCAGAGGTGGATTCTCAACTCGTATATTTTCATTCTTAGCAAAGCATTTTTGTTTTCGTGATAAGTTATAACAAATTTGGTTACACGGAAATCAGGTGCACACACCGAGACGTGCCAGGCAGAGCACAGAGTCGATAAAACGCAGTATAGATAAAGAAGAGAACATTTGTGATTGAGAATTTCTGAGATGTTAAGTGTTACTCCTCATAGTTTTTTCTTTTTTTATATTATAGGGGTTTTATTTGGGTGTGGGCGTATTCTTGAGGAAACGCCCTATCCAAATTGATTCCGGGAAAATGGCCTTGTCGATAGCTCCACCCTTCTTTCGCAACTTTTATTTCATGGACTCCATTGCGAATAGCGTGCTGACCTGTGCATGTCGCCAATCTCTTCGATGAGGTGACGGGCGAAGATTCCTTTGAGCCCGCTATGTTAACAATCTCTTACAACGATCGGCGCGATGCCGCCTCGAGAGACGAGAGTCGATATCGCGTACAATGAAATCTCCCGGATCGGTTACCTTTGGAGACCTGATCCAGTGCTTTCAAGTAGGCTACAATCTCAAACTAATCTGCTTACCCCCCCCCCCCCCCAACGCGGCCTTTTGCCCCAAAAGAAAAACTTGAAAATGAAAGGAGCTGTAGTTGACAATTTACTTTTAAGATACAACCGCCTCTTGTGGTATTAATATGAAGGGTCATTGTACCAGGGTGTGGTTTTGCAATAAGTACTACGTGTTGTACGTTAAAAGGTCGGGTTAATGCTGTTCCAGACCTGCGTTTGGTCGCGGCCCAGTGCGTTTTGCAGTCTTTCGATCTCTTCCGTCGAGAGAACGAAGCAGCGCCGTCTATTGAGAAGCCGTGGAACTCAGTGCGCTTTCCGTATAATTTTTTTTTTCGTGCATATCTATTTTTTTTTTTTGTATGGGCTTGTAAAGCTTTTGATGATGTCCTAAACAACCGTTTCTCATTGTTAGTATGCACGTTCGATCTGACAAATACTACAGAACCTGAACTCCTAGTGAAATGCTGATTCATCGCCACCTCGTAGATGGCGCCTCTGTGGACGCGTGCTCTCAAGGAGCCTAGATTTGAAAGAATGTCCATCTCCATCCATGGGAGCGTTTGTAATCTAATGGCCGACGCCTCCCGCGCCAATCGCTCGCAAGTGCGCATGCGCTGCCCTGTGTTGCTCGGCGAGGAGGAACGCAGGCGGAGGGGCGGAGATGCTCGCAGGCGATCAGCGCGTTTGTCACCTCCTCGCAGCTCGTGTTGCAAACCGTTGATCGGGGGTCACGTGGTCCACAAACCCCGTGACCCCACCATCGACGCAGTTGGACACTCTCTGGCCGTGTTCCAAACTTTACTCGATCTTACTCCAGGGTAAGGGTTTTGTAACTTTATGTTCTAAAACCAACCCGCGTCCAGCGTTTTTCGGCCTGTGTTGTCACGTGACACGACCCGCCGGAGTAACTCGAATCCGTTTGGGTACGATTTGGAACACAGCCTCTGCGATACGGCCGGTAAGAGAGCACAAAGCTGCACAGCGCGCTCCGTTGCGACCGAACGAAAGCGTGTGATCCAGCCTTCAGTCGTCATACTCCTGGTCCTGGTGGTGAAATGTACCTCCTCCAGCGCTTCACAATTACCGGGAAAATCTCGGTGCCAAGCAGGACTCTACGTGTTTCAACGTTCACAACGTTCGATTTGTTTTTGTCTTTGTCTGATAGTCTGCGATACCGGCTGTAGAAGCTCATTTTAGTCGGCTTCAGGTTTCACACGATGTAAAATACTACCGGCTGCTGGCATGCGCCCTCGCTCTCTTTTCGCCAATTTTATGACAGTTTTCAGATCACCTTTATAACTCATAGGATACCCGTCGAGGGAGGTACAGAATAATGAAAGACCGTATCCCGCTCAGAATTAACCCCTGAGTTCCACGCGTTAAGAAAGTAAGGTCAACCCTGACTGCTTTCAGATAACTGCTGCCCTTGAACACGCCTATAGCACTCCGTATACACTAGAAAATGTCTGTAAGTTCACTTTCCTGCAGAAAACAAAGACTAGCAATCGGCGTATAGTATTCAGTGAGTGATTGAAGTACAGAATACGATTAGGTCGTGAAAATAGTGATAAGCGCAGGGACAATGAGCATATGTAATGACATGCTGCCTGTTCCTAGCTGCACCGTCTGTTGTTTTCTGTTTTTTTTTTCTGTGTTTGTGGGGGGGGGGGGGGGGTTGTTATTCGCTGGTATCCTATAATTGTTCACATTGATTGGCTGTTGTTTGTGTTCTGCAGGAAAGTGAAGTCACGAATGGTTTTTGGAGTGTATTCCAAGTAAAGGAGTCATGCGTTACTATACGTGACCACTGTTTTATTCTTTATACAGTTTGCAGGAGTGCCAATTTAGCACAAAGATACGGCACTCGAAACGTTTCAGGCGCGTCGCACCAATTTAAGTACGTATATTTTGTGCGAAACCGATTATGAAGACAGTTTTTATTTATTCACGAGCAGAAGCATACCCTCTTTTTTTCCCCTTAGCGAATTTAATATGGGAAGCACTGATTCTAACTAGCGTCACTAATCCATCACCTGAAAAATACCCACTTTCCAGTCTTTATAAGCGAAAACCATAAAGATATTGAAACTTGACAAAAAATATTCTGCTTAACGGTGGTGTTGTGAAGGAAACTCAACATTAAAAAAATACATATTTCAATGTACGCTACAACATCGCGTGAGTTATGCTCCATCGAATGCAATTTAGCAGTTCTTAAGTTTATATTTAGTCTGGAAACTTATTGTTTTTGCATGTGGTAAGAGATTTGCGAACTAGTAGTGTCCCATTAATTATGCCGGCCTTTACTTCATATACGCTTGAGGATGTTGTATTATAGCGGCTCGTTTCACGTTAGAAACTTCAGAGAACGATTTATCAAGGGGCTTTAATAACGTGGCCGTTCTTCGAGAAAATTTACTCTAAAAAATTGCAGGTGCGTGTACTTTTGAGTTGAGAACTCTGAAAACAAGTTAGTGCGATCTCTGAAGGAATTTAGACGACTGCCGAGGACTAAAAAAATAAAACGTATGAACAACAAAATTAACTATGTGAGGCGACACAGGGCCCAATATGGGCACGTGGAGATGTCGCTGGTCGGTTTTGCGTCGCCGACGTTTTTCAAGTCGGAAAGTATTTCCGGCATCTGTATACTTGACGGGTTAGCTCCGTGGGTTATTAGTCATTAGTATTTTCGAGTTATCAAAGAAATTTTAGAGAAGGGCGGCCTTCGTTGATTTGCATTCTGCGACACAGAAAGTCTAAGGAATTCAAGGTGCTGAGATGTGAGTCTCTATATGACTGGTTTATCATGTTTATGTCCTAATGTAAATATTCATGAAATAGTGAACAATATACAAACATTAAGTCGTTACAGTGCCACACGAAAATAATATTGTAAAAACAAAAAAAACGAGAACAATGTTATAGACTTGGAATATAGACCGTGCTGGTTAGGATACTATAAATCATGGGAAGAACATAAAACACATGGAGGCGTCAAGACGATATGTCATGGGTAATCGTCTTGTCCGTTCTTGCGTCTTATCTTCCTCCCATTATTTATGTTGAAGTTTAGAAAAGCCGCCAATACAGGGGGTTTCTGGAGGTTCAGCCCACACCCTGCACACTACGATTTCAGAATAATTTCAATTCTCAAATACGATAATTTGTGGGCTGTTCTTCGGCTGGAAGAATGATTAAACGGGATGACTGACTCAAGACACCCTTAAGACATCGCCTTCCTATAGTTAACGATAGCCTAAGCAATTACTCCACCCTCTTTTTTGCTAGAGTCATCCGTTCTTGGGTGTTCTTATCGGCTAATGCAGTCGTCTCATTGGCTGCGGTGCTAAGTCATGCTCAGGAGGCGGCGGCCCCACCCTGTGTTTCTTAAACTGTCAATGACGCTTCAATAGGCGATCAACGCTACTCGTAGAAGCGTGGAACGCCACCTCGTACAAAGGGCATTTCGTAGGCTTGAACGCCACCGTCTGGCCTGGGAAGAACAAGTTTATGAACTTCTCTGGAAGCACGCACCAATCGAGAAGGAGGTTGTAGCGGCGTGACTTGCAGAACAGGCGCGTGTGTATTGTCGCGAGGCGCGTGCGCCAGATAGCGCGCTTATCGGCTTAGCTTTTCCGGCCCGGTCGGCCGCGTTTGGCAATAAAGCACTTAGGGTTTTTGGTGCGCAAGGAGAGCAGCTGCTTCCGTCCCCGTGTATACGCGCAGCTGGCTCCGGCGAGTCGTGGCAAAAATGGTTTTGTTTCTGTTGAAATATACAGACTGTGTGATTTTGTGGAGCTTGTAGAATTAAGCAGTTAGTGTTCGTTTGAACGCCTCCACAGTTATGGAGGCGTTCAAACAAACACAAAACAAGCAGACTTGTACGTAGTTCAACTACTCTACTCAAGTTACTGTAGTTTAACTACTTTTCTGAGTAGTTTAGTAACTTTCAATTACATTTTTATTTCGGTAATTAGTAGTTTACTTTAATTACTTTTTCCGAGTAACTTCTACTCAAGTTACAAATTACTTTCGAATTTTAGTGGTTGTTTTTCCTATCAACAAACATTCCTGCACAAAGGAGATAAGATGCTGGAAGACCAGCTGATATTTGCAAAGAGGGGAAGCATGCGCCGTAGAAAGAGGGGAGGGGAGAAAATGGTTTAGAGAGTCCGAAACCTCCCAAACTAACTTTTCACAAGCCCCCCCCCCCCTCTAATTTACTTCGTACTTTACTTCAAGTACTTTTTGGATGTACTTTACGCAACACTGTAAACAAGCAAACACTGTCTAAAAAACCAAGCTCAGACAGTGCTAAACCTCACAGTTGAAATGACACATTCGCACGCAGTACATCGTTGACCAAACAAATAAGAAAGTACAAATCAATTAGGCACGCAGAAGCAGAACCAGCTATTAAAACATTTCTGTGAAAAAAAAAGTTTCATATTTGGCTAGCACAATTTCGCTAACGATTGAAACCTCTGTACCTTTTGACCATAAAAAAACATATAAAAGTAACTTCAAAAGTAACTTCAAAAGTAATTCGCTACTTTTTTACGGTAATTCGTAATTTTCTCAATTACTTTCTGTTTGAGTAATTTCTACTCTACTCAAATTACTTTTGACGTCAATACTCAGTAACTTAACTTAATTACTTTTTTGAGTAACTGACTCAAAAACAAAAAACTTACAAAAAACGAAAGTATGCAGGCGGGCCGTTTATTAAAACGTTATAATCTAAATACAGAGGTACGGATACATAAACTACATAACGTTCACTTTATTTCTCCGTTTCTCAAGGTTCATATATAAAAAAAAAGTTATGTTCGTATAATTTAGACGTAACAAAAATATTTAAACAAATTGTATTTTACATTTATTTACTGACCTCCAAGATTGAAACAGATATGTGGTCAAAATCCACCATTTTCACTTAATACTCTTCGTAAGGGTTAACATCATATTCGGGTCATATTTGTCAAGCAATCAATTTGTATGGCTTCTGACGACGGATAGATGTGCAAGTTGTTTAAAAAGCGTAAATAAATCGAATGCTGGTATATCTATCCGCATTTGGATGTGGAACTTCTGAAAAGCACACATACCATATACGAAAAATAGGTTGTTTAAAACAAATTTAACTCTTTCCGGAGAAAATCAATTACCAGCCACGACGGGCGTCAAGGGTTCTCAAAACGAACTAATTAGCAATATAATCAACTAAAGTGTACTAATTAACTTTCTAAATAGTGAGAATAAATAGTTTTCAATGACAAGACTTGCTAAGCATCATCAAAAATTACTAAATCGGTTATTTTTTTAAAAAGCTGTGAGACGGCAGCATATTATCCGGCTTAAAAACACGACCAGTTTGGACGCGTTTCTGGATTTCTAATTCTTATCGGAGCGCATATCAGCGCCAGCGGTTGCTGCTCCCCGGTGGCTGATCGGGTGAAGCCGCCGTCTCACCTCCCTCGTAGGATGGAGACAGATTTAGGAAGTAATCCGTTACAAGTATCAGATCACTTTTAACCGGTTATTTTTAATGATGTTTGTAATTCCGCGTTACTCTGTTTTTGCGGCAGTAACATGTCAGGTAATTTCGCTATTACTATTGGTAATACAGATTGCGTTAATTACTTGTTGCTTTTCTTAACAATATGAACATAATACAAAATCTGGAGCAATATATGAGCAGGTAATCCAGCAGTATACATATAGCAAGTTCTAAAAATAGAAAGCACCGTGAAGAGGAGAATAACCGAAAAGTAAACACAATTTTGTGTATGACCGGTCGCTAGAACAACCAGAAAAACGTGCAGGCGTATAAAAATATGCGAAAAACAAGCATCAAGACGACAACGCCAAGTAGGCGTTGTCTTCTAGATCTCGCTAGCGGACGTACACACTGCTACTGAGCATGCGCACGACTGTTTTGTCTGCAGAATTCCAGGGATCATTTCCGGTAGCCATAAGCTAGCGGGATGGCGTGTGTGGTTGCAACTCTTTGTGCTTTGGCTGGCTTACATGTTAGCGAAGGGCACCTACATTCTTTCTCTGAAATATAATTTTATTTTCACAAGAACTACCCTAACGCGGGTGCTCAACTAAAGGAAACTGGTGTTGCAGAAAAAAATGTGTTTGAACATCAAAATGGTTTTTGTTTTCTTGATACGTGTAGGCGAAATCTAACGTGAAAGTAATTAGTAATACAACGAGTAAAGTAATCCACTAGTTTTCAGCGAAATAATTTATAACGGCCTGCAATCCACTACGTTTGAGGCTCGGTAATTTGTAATTGAAATCTATTAATTTTGCAAATAACGGGCACTGGCATGGATGGAAGGAAGTGTCTTGCACGTGCGTTGCGCTGTCAGACACCGGGGAGCAGGAACGCTGGTGCAAAGATGCGTGCGCTCCGATAGTAAACCGGAGCCCAGACACGAGTCCAAAATTGAGCGTTTTAATGGGAAGTCATAAGATAATGTCCTCTGCCTTATATTTTTCTAATCTTAGTTTATTTTGTAGGTTTTCGATCAAGTTTCTCCTTAGAACCATCAGTTCTTCTTTCACTCGATAAAAACAAAATTTTAAAAGCTTAGATTATTATTTAGCTATTTATTTTTTGCCAACCCGTGATGTCTTCCGTGGCTGGCAGTTTGCTCCGTATAAATATTATAAGGTACGCTAGAGGTACAACTGGCGCTACCGTGCGGTTTAAAATTGTAGCAGGCGGCAACCACTCTGAAATTGACGCATTAACTGTAACGCATTTCTACAGGAAACATTGAGTGCATCTTCTTTCTGCGCATGACTATAGATTCAAACATTACGAATCATTTCCTGCGTACATTTCTTAGTCAGGTAGAAAAAAATATTGTTCAGTTCGACGTTGTTTTCTTTCAAATTCATGGCATTAAAATGGTGCTAAAATAGCTACCTGCATGTTTTTATGTAGACTGTCCGACACTGTTATCGCGAACAGGGCATCGGCGCTTTTCTGCAGGGTGTATACGTGCCAACGCAATAGAGAGCATCTTTAAAATCCAGAGAGATGTCAATAACTACACACAAATACTGGAATAGTACCTCTAATTTTGCATGTAGACGATCAAAATAAAGTGAAGCCAAGTGAATGAGTTCAATTTTCAATAAATAGCATTCATTTTATTCAATCCGCTGCTCATGTATGGGTGCAAGGGTCAGTTTGTTCTGGCGTTCAAGACTCATATCTGCATGCTCGCGAATTTTGAAAATGTAGAAAAACCAGAAAACTCCTATTGCCCGAGAAATTAAGCGGAACCATTAAAAAGAAAAACACATTTTAACGTCCGCGTACTTTTACTCTTTTAAGCGTTTTAACCGCTCGTAAATGGACGTCATTTCATTGACAAGTAAATCTCGGAGATTCTCAATATTAGCGTCATCGGGTTGTTGGCGCTCCTTGAAATAGTCCTAAATTCTTTTCGACGGCTAGCCTTACTTAGGATTACCGCTTTTGATTACACACCTGCCATGGAACACAGGGCTGAGCCCGAAATGCTGGGAAGTTAAATATCATTCACTGATCAGAAAAAAAATGTAACTAAAAAATTTTCACTTTAATAAGGTTAATAAGGTTGCCTACTATTGGCTACGACTCAAGTAACAAGTAAATTGTGTATTTTCCGACAAAGAAAAAAATCACGCATGTTTCCCCATAAGAATGCACAGGAGCACCGCAAAAGTGGGCTGGTTGCTCCACTCTTCGATTTGACCCCAGACACCCACTGAGGCAGACAAATTTCCGGCTGTATAAATATACACACAACAACTTGCTTTTTTTGCTCTGCGCTTCGACTCGAAACCGGAAGGATCATGGACACTAGCGCCAGTTGAACCTCTAGCGTACATTATAATAACTCTATGGTGTGTTCCCGGAAAGAGTGTCATTTTGTTTTCTCAATCACCCTATTTTCGAGATTCCTGAAAGTCATCTCCCAAAACACCCTGTATTTATTTGTTTGAACATTTATTTAGAGATCAGCTGGTCGCATGAGTGTCTTGGTGAATTCCATTATAGAAGTGACCTCTGTAGTAAAAGTTTTCATTAGCATGATTTTGCATTATTCGCTTCCTTCCCTTCAGCGCCTCGGTTTTCTTGATATTGGAAGCCTTTTTTGTTTGTGAGATATACCTGACTTTTAATTCGTTCCTTGTCTCTTTTATTGCCTCATTTGCATGGAAAATGTTTTTTTAACCCCAACCAAAATACAATTTCCTGTCGGTAGTTTTAATATACCTATTGTGATCTACCTCAAACGTCGAAGGGATAAGTATTCAGGTCATAAATGCATATTCTATTGTGTTAGATTTTGTTTATGGGAGGCGTGCTTAATGGTATTTATGATATCAATTTCAATGTATTTTAATAGATATTTCAAAAGCGCCAGTTTAGAACGGCCGGGGTGCATAAATTCCTGGGTCCATATCACCTTCACGTGATTTTATTCAGACTACTTCTGTATAAAGAGCCTTTTCTTAATGCAATATTGCTGCAGTTTATATATTCTCTTTCAGGGTGAACATTAATGTAAGAAATGTGCATTTTATATAATAAGTCATGTTTAGTTCATAACGTTTGACAACTATCCGCACAAAAATTTCTATAGTAACATATAAACGCAAGGACTTTTTTGTATTGACATGAACCGCTAAGCATTTCTGGAAATTTTCCGTCCGTCAGCAACTAAGAAGTTTTTCTATTTTTTTCTAAAAGATAAAATTTCACATATGTTAACACAATCTAAAATTTAGCGCACTAGCGCTAAGATTATATATTAAACAATTGCGCGTTGCTTATTCCCGTAGATTTGCATTCTTCCCTGCAATCATTTTGGATGCCACAAATTAATTTTATGTATATTATATAAGTTAGAAATGTGCAAATATAAAAAGTCAGCAAAGATGTGGTTTGTTCATGTATATTAGTTACCATAATCGTAACTGCAAGATTGGCCTATTTTTTATGTTAGTTTTACACAAATATTTTGATTTTATCAGATCGCACTAAAATGATCATGGCCAGGACTTTTATATTCATCTTCTTGTTCTCCAATCACAACTTTGACGCGAGCATACTGTGTATTCCGCGAAGATTAATTACACTATTATTACATTGGCTATAAAGAAAACTGTACATTCGATAAAATAATATATTTATTATTATATAATAAATTTCAAAGAAAACAAAACAATGGGTACACATTAGCTTTCCGTGCATTTTTTGCTTTAAGTTTAAAAAAATAAATTTAGAACATTATGTAACTGTATGATAGATTGCGTGGAGTGTATGCGAAGCGAAACTTTTGAAAGATGATTTCGCAGAATTAAAATTTTGGTACTCACGTAATTTATTATAAACAATATAACAAGCGAGGCCTGTTAAATTTATCTTGTGCACTTTATAAAGCCCCAGTGATTCGATATACACTTGTGTCTAGCTGCTCTAAACAGCTAAAACATTTCCAGTCATATGTCTTGAAGCGTGAGAATTCAAGGCGCGCCGATGTGTCAATAAAACCATTACAAAATAGCACGCCTTTTTTTTTTTTTTCTGGGGGGGGGGGGGCATTTTATTTTATGATATTTTTTTTTGCGAATAATTTGTAAAGTATTAGAATTAATAATGTATTATGTGATAGTGCTTTCTTTCATAAAGTGTTAATTATTTATTAACAAAATATTAAGGCGAATTGATTCTCAAAACGTAACAAAAATCCGTACCGAATCTACTTCTTGTTTTCTTGCAGATCCGTTTTTTTATATATAAATGCAGGTTTTAAATTATTAGCCTTTTTTAGCTTTAGGCGGAGGCGCTTCACAACAATTGGAGTACCTCAGAAATTCCAAAATATTAATTCGAGGATTTAATGAAAACCTTATGACATTTTACTGTTTGTCATTCGTTCTTAAGTTCATACATAGAGCAGAAACTTTTTTCGAAGCTGATGGGGTTCCTGTTCAAGCATATATACGCTGAAAGCATCTTTCTATGAGCCTTCCTTTTCGTGGACAGAAGTCGCTTGAAAGTTTCCGATCTACAGAACATATGAAATTCCCTTTACGATTTGATAACTTAGATTGGCTCCTTAAGAAATCGGCTCAATAAATTTTTGTGTAATAAAACATACGCCACTTCCGAACGAGAACGCCATTAATTGTAGATATCCGTACGATCGCTTCTTCGCCAGTCAATGAATTGAGGAGGAGCTACCAGCAGGAGGCTGCTCTGTGGCGGTGTCACCATTGCCATGATCACCAAAGCTTGGATGAAGTAAAAACGTTCATCATAAGTCGAAGTCATGCCAAAGTCAGTCAAGCCCGGCAATAAAAGTTGCATTTTTTCAGATTGAGCCGGAACGTTTCAATTTCCGGGTGAGTTTTCTGGTGCGTATGTCAATGAGAGAAATCTACTTCACACTAGCCCTTAGTTCTTTCCACTTATTAAATCATTATCATAGTTAACCTATACATTTCCCTTTACCTCACTACGAACGTGGGTCCGCCATCATCCCCGCCGATCCAAAATGGGTCCGCGAAGCATCATTGGTTAAGAACCACTGGCCTAACATATTTGGTGAATTATCTCTATGACGCTTTTTTGTAACGCTGGAAAATACAAAGTCCGTCTGCGAATTTTTTGTTTCATGCTAAAAGAGCAGTTGAGGTAAGCTTCCCGTTTGTCTCAACGCGCATTTTGTCCAATCGCATTTTGCAAGGCGGCATGCATGGAGAGCAAAGTGAAGCATTATTTGTCCTTTGGTCGGAGAAGTTGATTGGGTTTCTACGAGGTATTGTTAGCAAAGAAGGCCTGAGCAAGAGAGACAATGTTTGTAGCATATTTGTTGACAATGTTTCATCTGTTTCGGCAGCAAGATACGAACTGTTCTTTCTAATATTTTTTCTGACTTCGGTGGTCTTCCATAATATGAGTTGATATACCATTGCATTAATGCGAGGTATGGATATTTACTTGGAGATTTTTATAACGTTGCGTGAAAGTCGCTGCAGAAGACAAGCTATAGTGCTCGTATTTTGACCATGGTAAAGGAAGGCGCGTGATGCCAATCTAAATATGTCACTAAAATCATCTGTGGCGCCTCAAAATACAATTATTTATACGTGCAAGCATTTATGCTTTCTTACTTTGAGCGAAAGATATAACCAGGGAGCACTCAAGATCTTAGGGATTTCAGTTTGACATTGAATACCTAAGTTTTAGCTTTCTAATGCATGAATATATGATCTCCACAAATCGAGATTCGTGAAGTCCGGTAAATAATGTGTGGCAACCTGGGTATTCAAGGCGTTGGACAAGGTTGCCCGCATGCCAAGTCGTGCGTGGTCATTTCCTCCGCGAGGAGGCCAAGTGCGCTTTGCCACGCGAGCGGCGCTCCGACGCTGATAAAATGCCGTCGGAGCGTATGCACGAAGGCTTTTTGCGCCGTGGCACGTTGTGATCAGATTCAATGACTACATGTTGTTGAATTAGTTCGTTGTGTCATTCCCCGAGACGGGTAGCAGCAAGAGAACACCTACAACGTTTACACGTTTACGATTATGTTATGAGGCGTGAACGTGGTCAAACACTGTTTCACATACGCCGATATTTTTCAAAAAAGAAAAAAATTGAAATAGGTACAGAGACAAAGCAAACAAAACCAAGGGTGCGACGACGCTCGACCTCAGGCATCATCCTCGTCATATATGGCGTTTGGTGTTTCTAGGTTATGTACAGGCAAGCTGTCGCCCCGTGCAAAGTGTACATAGCAACTACTATTCATCTCATCCTTAATTGATCCCTAAAGGGGGGCGATAACCAGGTCTGCGACTCACGGACCGGTCGCTCGCTTCCGAAAAACTCGGGCCACATGAATCGGTCACAGCCGTCTCTTCACGGACGAGCGAGCACTTAGACCACTCTGAAGTTCCACAAACTTGGGAAATGTTCAGTCGCTAACGTGTTCTTTCAGCGTGCAGCCTCACGTCATGGGTGCTGTGTTCCAGCCTCCTGGCCGACGTCGGAGTCGTAGAAGCTGGCGAGAATAGAGATGATGCGAACTTTTGACGAAACTCGGGTTCGACTTGTTCGGCGAACCTTCGACCTTCGACAATTTTCTCAAAAGTTCGATGAAGTTGGACTGCTCAAACTGTTGCTCCAACTTGTACTCGCAAACATTCTCAGGGGTTTCGGAAAATTTTGTATAGAGTGACTTGTTTTGATTTCAGCAGATAATTGAAAACCATTGCACAATACAGAGGTAAATCAGTAGAGACTTTTAGTTCCTTTAAGCATAAAGCAGATGTAAATCAGTAGGGCGTTTAGTGTTATGTCGTTTACCGCAGTCTCGGGGTTTTTCAGCCATGTAAATCAGTGGATGTTGACAATTTATTTAGTTCGTTAAATCCTGCACCCTGCTCTTTTGAACTGTAGAATGTTTCACTTTCAGCTTTCAATTTTTATATACATTTATTGTTGGCCTAATGGGCGGTATTGTTTTTGTTCTCTTTTACTTTTTATAGCATATTTTATGTGAACTTGTACATTTCACGTGATCTTCTACCACATGCCTGTCACAGCCCCTATTAGAGGTGAACGGTATTAATAAATCAATGAATAAACATAGTAGCTGAAACCAGCTTGTTTTTCATTCGCGTACCCTACGACGGAAATAGTCGAACCTGCCTCGGAACTACTGTCGAACTTCTAACTGGAAGTCTCGCGAAACTCGAAGCCGGCTCATCTCAAACCTCAGCAGTTCCGCGACATTCCTAGTCGAGATTACGCCCTGCTTCGCTTCACGGCAGAGGTGAATGCCGATCTCACTGCGCGGAAGATATGGCCGTCGGGTAGAAACTCGCTCGGGCGTCCCAAGGATTCGTCTTCCGGAATTCCTCATCCGCGTAATATTAGGGCCTCCCTTCAAAATCCCACTTCGTTTATTCACGTTTCTGCTTGGGTGTTTGACTTTTTTTATTTTTTTGCACGCTCTCGTTGCTGCGTTTTGTTCTTTGAAAAAAAGAAAATTGGAGGATAAATGAATATGTTGCTTATTAGAGAATTTGCTTAAAGGGACTATAAAAGTCACCTACAGATTTAGAAAACGCGCAACGTAGCTTAATGTGTTAACGCTTCTTGCTTCGTGATTTGTTTATTGGCGAGGTTGTTATTGGCTAATGCCGCCATCTCATCGACTACGGAGTGGTAATAGGATGCGCGGGTACTCGCCACGCCTATGCACTAAAGGCTTGGTATATGCACGCGACGTAGAGCGTAGTAAGTTCCTGCTCGCCGGCCAATGAAAGGCCCACGTACTGCGCCACGCCACGTTCGCTGCGCTCAACGTCGGAGTGTAAGGGAGCCTTACCTCAACCCTCTGACGTCACGTCCCTGCGGTGGCGCTGCTGGCGGCACTGCGCCTGCGCAGAAGCTTCGCCTCACGCGAAAAGTGGTTTCTTCGCGCGTGCAGTGCCCGCACCCGTTGTGGGCGAACGCTGACTTGTTTGCAAACAGTGTGTTGGTGTACACACTATAAAAAACATATATTTTCACGTATCTCTACTTTCCGGCAAAATACTTGTGAGAGCCGACTGTGTACGGAGAGGGCTCGGCGAATGGCGTGGCTGGACGTACGTTTATAGGCCTAGAAGAAAGACGGAAAGAACAGGTGTGCGCTCTTACACCTAGCACGACGCTTCGCGTGTTTACGTCATGTTCATGTGTCACAGCGTAGATTGTTTCGTTCCGTGTGAAACTTATTTTCAGCCTCGTGATTCGCCAAGCTACCTCCGTTTATGGTGGGGATTGACTCTCTCTGTCTCGGGTCCTCTGCGGAAAAAGTTAGACGCGGCAAATTTCTTAAAGGCCACGCAACTGAGTTTCCGGCTTTTAATGAATGAAAAAACTTGAGGCCCTAAAGAAAACGCGGGTTATCGATCGCTTCAAGACGCAAAATGGCAGACGATCAGCACTTGAGCCTGTCATCTGATATCACTTTGCCCACGGCACTCGGTTTGGTGTAAGAAGCCACCCTCCTCCCTCCCCCCCTCCTTCCTCTCTTTTTTTAGTTCTGTTAGCAGACGACGCGAAGGTGTTTTCTTGTTTTGTTTTCGTCTGCGAATGACGTAACCCTACGTTTCAGCTACTACATCATGAGAAAGCCAAGACTTGTTAGAATGTGGGATCCTCGGGACCCGATTTGTTGAACAGACACAGGAGCGTTCTTTCGTTTCGGACATCATAAAAAGGACTGTTCATTCTTTCAACTTTACAGTGCGACAGGTGACACGGCACGACACAAAGAAACAAATTCGGGTGCGGGGGAAAAGAAAAGGCGGATTATCGGATTATCCTTGGCGCCGAGTCCCGCCAGTGGAATCCGTGTGGAGACCGAAACAGACACTCGCGAACAAAAGCAAGATCATAATACAAAATACAACACGATTCGTCGTTAAAGCATCTCATAAGTGGTTCGAGCACACCATCGCGCTCGCCCAATCCTTTCTGCCCTGTTTAATCACAATCTCTACTTGCCCAGTTGCTTCTTCTCTCGGATATGGATGTAAACTTATACCTTTTCTCGATCGGGTATGTTGTGTCATCGCTGAGCATATGCCGCTGAGAGAACAATACCGAACCACCGCGCCGCGTCCGAAAGCAAGCAATCACCGCTATGGCGCGCGCGATGTAAACAAACCGGGCATCCTCACATTTCGGGTATCACGTGGCATTCACGTGCTGCTCAGGGGCGCCCCCTGGCGTGGTTCTCGCCGCGAATATCTCCGACATCCGTGCGCAGGTTTCGGTTTTCAAGAAGAGCGGTTGTTTGGGCGAGTTTGTCGACATCTTATGCAATCTTGTGCGCAGCAAGGACGTAGCGCCTTGTTGTGTCCTGTTCTCCCTTTTGTCCTCGTCCTTGCTGCGCACAAGATTGCATAAGATTTCGGTTTTGGTTTCGAGCAGTTGCATTTCTTTGGCTTTATTACAGATATACGTGACCCTGTAGCAAACTATTAATTGGGTAGTCTTCTGGCACCATATTGAATCGCCTGGCAAAACATTATAAAATTATTTGGGAGTGTCAGTGTCCTTTTTAAGGGCTGAGGAAGGACGTGGCGAAGCAGAGGTGCATGCATTTGTTAATGTTAAGACACATCTGCCATGTGCGGCGACCATTCAGTGATTTTGTTAATGTCGTTCTGGAGTGCAAGATGGTCGTCTGGGGTTTTTATTAGTCTATAAACAACACAAGTCATCAGCGAAAAGACCAACAGACGACGAGGGGTAAAGAAGGAGGTCATCAATGTAGATTATAAATAGTAAAGGCCCAAGTACAGTTCCCTGTGGAACCCCGCAAGAAACGGGAGAGATGAGGACGAGGATGTGCGGTTAGCGAAAACGAATTGAGAGCGATGACTAAGGAATGATTTCAATCCACTTAAGAACACGAGGGTCACGTTTTAGTGAAGGAAGTTTAAAAAGAAGGCGATTGTGTGGAACTTTATCAAAAGCTTTCGCGAAATCAGGAAAATAGCGTCAGTAGGAAAGCCGGTGTCAAGATTTATTAAACACGTCGTTAGTTCGAATAAGCAGTTAGGCTGTACAAGAAAGCTGTTTCCGGAAGCCATGCTGGGCATTGGTGATGAAATTGCAGGAATCCAGGAAGTAAATCAGGTGCTTGTAGATGACGTGCTCGAGGATCTTGCAGGAGATGTAAGGTGAGTGATATTGGCCGATAATTTAGTGCAGATATGTCTTACCGCCAGATTTGGACTGTCGGCACGGCATAGACCATATCTAAACAAAGAAAAGAAGTGCAAACATTTCGTTTCCGTGCACCTCTAAGGTTGCATTTTACCATTTATGCCGTAACGTTAACTGTCCAGGCAGGCACGTAGCCAGGATTTTGTTTCGGGAGGGGGGGGGGGGGGGGGCCCGCCCGTGACAAAATGCTGTATGAGGGGGGGGGGAGAGGAGGTACCAGCAAAATGGAAGATTTCGGGGGGAGGGGGGCCCGGGCCCCACGGGCCTCCCCCCTTGGATACGTGCCTGTGTCCAGGGATACAGTGCTCGTGGCCCGTCGGGGTCACACTGCTCATACCTCATACAAAAGACACTCTGCAAACCCGACTCACCGCAATATCCGTGATCCGAATGCCACGTGCCCAAGTTTCACTCTGAACTCATTGCCATGCGGTGTTCGAAGCACGGATCTCGCGGTGACTGGCGCTCAAATATTTCTGGAGACTGCTTTTTTATAATGTATAGACGTTTCCAGCGTTTACGAAAATCAGTCCACATGTACTAAATCATGGTCCAGCCAGCGCTCGCGCGCAATTAGACCGATCTCAGCCAGCTAGTTCGCGGCCTTACGCACAAACAGAGCAATGAACGCGCCCTCATGCATCGTGGGCAGCGGCGTAGTCTTTCACTGCCCGTGCGGGCCAGGCCGAGCAGTTCTACGGGGGGGGTGCTGCTGCTGCTGCGCAGTTAGCTTTCAGCAGAGCTGGCGATTGAGCTGTCTCGTGAAGCACCCTGGGGTTCTATGTATTTCGTCCGTAACGAACGTACGACGCTATGTCGTTGTACACGCCAGTGCGTGGAACGCTCGGTGCAGGCAGTCGCGTCTATTGCGGTCCAGCCAGGAAAAGTGCGCCCGTGGGTATCAACACACGAACACGAGCAACTGAAGGTTGCGCCTGCGGAACGCGTGTATAATCAGTGTGGCACCGGCTTTAGTTAAGGTAACCTGGATCTTGGGAAAGTAGCGTCAAGGTCCACGTATGGTCAGCCCTTTTGGTTTATGTAATGAGCAGTTTCTCCTTTACCTCTCCATTCTTCGCGAGTCAATCGAAATTTGATGGTGACGGGTAGCTTTATAGAGATGATTTGTTGTATACCTGGATTTTGCTATCCACACACCTGCGAAACAACCGAACATCCTCGTACCACCACCACATGTGTTGTCGGTGTGTGGGAGACATTGAAAAATAATTTTCCAGCCTTGAAATACGTAACAAGAGCAATATCACTGTACGAGATTTGTGAAGATAAGCATGATTGAAAAGTGGGTTGCATGCACAGTGCCAAAAACGCTTATTCGCGGAGAGGAGCCTCGCGAGGGGCGGTTCTGTTTTCGTCACTATGAGTAGTGCAGGTGCTTCTTACGCGGTTATGTTTCAATTTTTATAGTGCATAGATGCTTGGCATTGCACGTGCTTGCACCAGCAGAGGAAGTTGAAGTATCCTCACTCTGGGTTATGAAAAAAGATTCCACCAGGCGTCGATACCCAAACTTCTCGTCGCGAATAATGCCCAGAAATGCATTCAGTGCGATGATGTTCCTAGCGATCTTGGCGCGACTGATTTAGGACGACCCTTTTGAAGATTCAAAAATTTTAATGTACAAACAATCTCGATTTCCATGGCAACTGACACCGACCGGCCAATCACCCTTGCATTGTTTTGTCGCACTGAATGCTAGTTCGTGTTTTTGTCCGGCTAGAAGGCAGGGAAGGCAATGGCGTTACATTCCCAGGATGCAGTGACTCTAGCTTTAGTGAGCTGGATTTTTCTAACGTACTTGGGCATTTCGGACGTATCACGGCGAAAAAAGCAGAAAACTTCTCAAAGGAAATGAATAAATATTCGAAATATTTTACTCTCAGTATTACAGCGAGAGTCACGTCTTCGAATCTCCATCACGGGTTCTAGTTTTGTTGTGCCCCGCTTAACTAATATGCAACTAGTAATATTTGAATGCACGAACCTTGAAGACAAGTTTTATTGTCCCTTTATTATCGCCGTTTGAGGACATCCGATCAGTTCCTTTGTGACTCTGTGACTGCGCCGTGGGTTCGGACTCTGATGCAATATATTCTGAGTAGTTACCGTACGAAACAAACACTACACACCTACTGAATGTCAGTTCGCATACTTTTCAGACTAATGACTCAGATCATCTAATCGCCACAGGCAACAAAGGCGAGCTGTTTCGGGATTTCACCGTAGGTCAGAGTTCAATCAAAGACTGGGAGACATACAAACACTTGCACACATGGTAAACGTGCGACGTCATGGCACACTCATTGCTCCTGCTTCGTTAGTCTGATAAGAGCACGCGCATGAAAATCATACGAACGCTGTGATATTGCGCGTTTAGTGCAACTTCATTGGCCCCTTTGGCTCGCAGCACCGGCTGCGCTCCGACTTACAGTGAACTGAACTACTGTAATATGAAAGTTTTTAGGAAATCTTTCGCGCATCCGATACGGTATACGATGGGCCTTCCGATATACGAACGTGCATGCGCTATCACAGAAGACTCGCATATGCGCAATTCGTACCGGAGGGCTCATCGTACGTATTGGGTGTGCGAAAACGGTTAACTAGCGCAGTCTTTAGTTGGGCGGGATAACCAGTTTTACTGAAACCATAGCCTATGTTCAAACATAAAATGCGTGGCGCGTGCAAATATCCCTTTGAATCGAATAGCACAGTGCCATTCCTTACATCTACACAATACAAAGGGGCCGGTATGTTGCCTTCCCTTACAGATGTCTTGGATGGCAATTATGCGGCACTATGCAATGTGTACGACTATTCACAATACCCGTAAACGTATGTGATGGGTAAGGGAGCGTTACGCATCATGTGTTCGCATCATGCCCCGGTATTATATGGCACTCCTGGTATAATCACTTACTGCTCATAAAAGGCAGGGCATGACTTTTATATATTCAGCCTAGTGAATTCGAGACTCGCTTTTTTCGCCTCCGCTAATGTGACAATTTGAATGGCCGAGAAGCGATCATAATATGCACAAGGTTCGCCGCTCTTTGGTGTTTCTTGAAGGGGCCGTGCGGCAATGTTTTGACTTTGGTCAGATAATTCTACCAGTTTTAAACTGTCACGTCTGAATTAAAGAAGAGAAAATTAACTTTGTCTGCGCTCGTTAGTCCCTTTTGTTAATGTCAAGCAACTGGCATTTTTGACGCCTCCCAACCGCTCTCAACTCTTACAGTGTCTCTCTCGGAGTCACGTGCGCAGTGATGCGTTACCGGGTGTGCTGGAGACAGAGAATTCGGTTGAGTTTTCTTTCAGAGCTTCCAGCGCGAGCGGCCTATGCTTGCGATTCACATGGCGACGTTGAAGGTTGATTTGAGCGATATGGAGAGGGAGAGAGATAAAGAGAGGGAGGGGAGGCGGCGCGAGGCGATTGTTTTGCTGTAAGGAAGTCGGACTGACGTATTAGCAACGGGGTGAGGCCCGCAAGCGGGAATCTTTTGTAGCGTAAGCTACACTGGCCAAGGTTAAGCAGTTTCGCGTGGCTCCTCGAGAGCCGTGCTGCGCATGCGCGAGGAGAAGTGACGAAACGGGCAGGGACTGGTATGGCGCCCAGGTCGTCCCCGATGCACGCGCCGCGCGCATGCACCCGCTCGAGATTATGGCTCGCGCTGTGTGCCGTTGTTCTGGGTGGCAGCTTGGTTGCTTGATACATAACAACACTGCGCACAGCTGGCCGAACCAACGACGGGCATCTGGCACGCCCCAGGTGAGGAATGAGGATTAATTTGGACCACCTGAAGATCTTTTTGACGTGCAACCGAACGCTCGGTTACACGGCGCCTCCTCCGCAATAAGAAGAGTGGAGAAGCTTAACTCATCGGATCCCCCAACCTAGTCACATAATCCGTATACCGTGTGTGTGTCGTTGAAGCAGCAGTGAGCATGATAATCAAGCTGATCCTAGAAAACCAGGAAAGCTAAGAATAACCAGCTGAACATAAGCTTACGCTACGTATATCCTGGCATAGCCGAGCCAAGCCACTGCAATTTTTTTTTTCGTTTTCAATCTGGGCAGATGGTGACGCAAGAAATGAACACTTTACAACTTCATCGATGATTTTTGAAGCATTTACTCATGTTTAAACGACGATATCTGTAAAATAGAGCACTAGCATTGAGCACGTAATGGCACATCCATCCAACTTAATACAATGCACCCACGCGTGCATATGCCTGATAGTTCCCATGGCCGCGACCCCTCGGCTGCAAATCACGAAATATTCCCTGTTTTTCGCTCTGCTATTACAATCCACGGAAACGCAATCTTAAAAAAACAAAAAGAAAATGAGGCGGTTTATCTATCCCTTTTAGGACAATAAACGATGTGAAAATTAAAAAAAAAAGCTGCAACTTTTGAAGTTAAAATTGTTGCACCGGACCTCTAAGCGGTTAGTGACTTTAGTAACGTTTGGCTATTTCCGGCTCACTCATTCGCTGAATTTTTTACGTGAATCACAACCATTGGCTCTTTTTGTGAACTGCGGCTAAGCTGACATACGAATGTATTTTTTTATGTAAAAATTACCTAAAAACATAAGCTAATATATTAGGTGTGTTTAATCAGGCTTCTTTGTTTCACAGCCGCCTACATAAAAAAGCCCACGTTTACTCGTCACCGCGTTTCAGTAAATATTAATACTTCGAAACTATTTGCATTCTGAAGTGTCACACCGAATGTATCGCCTTGCGGAACTAAATAATATCGATCGAATATGTTCACACAGCTGCTGGCAAAGTTTTTTTTTTTTTTCAGTATCGGTCTTTGCTTACAGAGTTTAAGCTGTGGAACAGAACTAAAATGCCCAGCTGTTGCAGCTTTCACGCCTAAACTTCCGCATCTCTCCCAGACAAAAATTTCCAAAATATCTGGGACATTTTATACCGACCGAGCTTTCTCTTTCCTTCCGAAAACGTGCGGGGAATGGTATCACGCGCCTCTCCCGTGCCCACAATTAAAATCATCCAACCGTGAGATGAACGCTTACGTGAATATAATTTTGCAGAAGTTTAGTGCCTGGGAAAATTTCTCCCAGTCAGTGACTTTGACTCATATAAACCATTCTTTCGGAACCCATCGTGTCTAAAAGACCTAAAAAGAAGAAAAGAAAAACTATCGCGGAAACAGAATTTAATTACCCCAAATCATCGACACTTCCAGGCCACCCATTGCGTGTAGAACGGCTTTACGAGCTCTCTTTAGCGCACGCAATGAGAAGTCGACTTAGAAAACTGGCGACTCGACATGGGCGTAGTGAAGGAATGGGACGTCAGCCACTTGACCCAACTCACCTTCGGGAGTCCCTTGCGGGGACGGAGGATACGATGGGAGGGAAGCGTGAAGGTGAGGGTGTGCTCCTTTCCTTATGTCGTCTGACCTTGAAGTCGCGGGATTCCTGCGCTAATGCCGTGCAGTTATAATGAACACCTTAATGAAGGTATCCCTTTTTCGTTATAGCTTAATGAGGGGGGGCACTATAGAAGAGCGCCGAGCTACCGTGCGAATCATTATAGGTCGATAATGACCCGAGTTCATGTTTATATCAATTACAAATGAAGTGCCTGCTGCGAAACATGACCTGCTCTCTGAAAACTTCAGTGGGTTCACTTTGCCGCAAAACATTTGAGAGAGACAGTCGCTGCGCTCTATGGAGAGAGCTTGGTGACGGACAAGCCTAAAAATATAATGAGACGAAAGAAACAGTTCGCGCTTGATACTGAACATTACGTTTCATGTGCTTATATCATGCTCATTATTACAGAGCAGACTTTTTTTTTTAGGTTTAAACATATTTTAGGCGTCATCATTGCCGAGCTCCCGCAGTAGATCGAAGCGATTAAATCTCCAAGGTTATTTGCGGAAAGTAGACGCTCTGGAATTTTTAGTGTATACGGCTAGCAAGTGATCCAAAATGCGTCATTCCTTGGGCCGCAACGCAATCAGGAGTGCGCCAATCAAAAGGACAAGATAGAAAACTCGCATGGAACGAGCGATGACGAAGCAGCCAAGTGCGCGCCTTTACTGGTTCTGGTCGGGGGTATAAACAAAAGCACATAAACGCACTTGGCGGTAAACAAACGCACGAGAAGCCGACGAGCTTGCGAGCCGCATATACGCCGTAAAAAGCTGTGCTCCTTGCGCAACTTCGGTGTTTGTTTCCCCCCCCCCCCCCCCCCCCCCCCCGATTCTTCCACGTGCGCGCTTTTGTTCCCCCCCCCCTTAACCTCTGGCGCTTGGCTGGAGGTCCGAATGTCCTGGCCGCCTGACCTTTCATCCCCCCCCCCCCCCGAATTCCAAATGTATAAAATTAAGTTGAGGCAGGGGCAAAGGAGGGGAAAGGGGGCGGGGGTGTTCTCAAAACATCCAGACTTGTAAGTAGTGCAACTACTCTACTAAACCTTGTGTGGTTTAACTACTTTTCTTGGTAGTTTAGTAACTTTCAATTACATTTTTATTTCGGTAATCTGTATTTTAGTTTAATTACTTTTTCGAGTAACTTCTACTCAAATTACAAGTTACTTTGCAATTTTAGTGGCAGGTTTGCGTATCAACAAACATTTCTGCACAAAAAGATATAAAATCTTGGAAGATCAGCTGATATTTGCAAAGAGGGGGAAGCATGTGGGCCTAGGCAAGGGGGGGGGGTGGAGGGAGAATGGTTTGGAGAGTGGTCTACGTCAAAATTTTAATTGGTGATGACGACGCTTCTACTAATAAGACCGAAAGAAAACTTAAGAAACAATTTTAAAGGCGTCTACGTTACAAATTTTATTGTTTCTTCGAATTCAAGGACCCCTTCAGCTTTCCTTGAGATAAGCGTGGGACGTGGCGAATCCCGAGATTTCGTTATCGCTCAGCAGCCCATGAAATTCAGACACCAAGCGATCAGGACGCCCAACATTCCGAAGCAAGAAGCACGAACATTCAACTTACTTATAATGATTTTGGTCAACACTAGCACACCTGTTGACACCGACTAATACATGATATTACTTTCATCGAGGGTGTGTAGTAAATTCTTCATCGCTTTGTATTGTGATCATTTTGTATCACCCTACAACAATTCAGATTGAAATTAGTGGTATTGCAAATAGAGAAATAATAATAAAAAAACATAATAAGCCACTCCATGTGTCTCTTAAGCTCCTAGTGACTGTGCGCAAAGCAAGTCGTCTGATTCTTGCGCAAAAGTTGCCATAACCTCAAAGAAAAAAACGCTGAGCTTTGATTGGATTTGATCGAAGGACAGTGGGTAGACTTCAAAGCAAGCTGTTTTGAGGTTTACCCACTATCTTTCATTTAGAACCAATCAGAGCTTTACGTACTGACGTCACAACTTTTGCAAAAAAAGCAGACGACCTTGTCGTCCGCATAGTTGTCTTTGGCTGAGGCATTGGCAAGGCATGACCTTTATTTGGTGATTGTCTCGATTCATACGGAGCCGTGTGCGCTGGCTTTTTAAAAGAGAGACACGGTGACTGTTCACAATCACCTAATTTGCCAACAAATAGTATGCTTAAAATGCAACGTTCTGACCGTTTTCGGAGTTTGTTCTGATTGCTTTCGCAGTTCGTTCAGACCGTTTTTGCAGTTGTACTGTCAAACAAAATGTTTTAAGGTATCCATGACGCATATGTAGAATTAGGGGGTGTCAGTCTGTGCTTTGGACAAGCTATATTTTTTGAGAACACTGTTCCGGGATCTCAGGACTATTGAAAGGCCGCCGATTGCTTTTACTTGACTTTCTGATAGCTTTACGACAGTTTGCGTATGGTTGGCTTGCTTTTAAAAAGTCAGCCGTGTTTAAACAACTATTCTGCTGTGCCCATTTCTAACGCAGAATTGTTTCCATCTAAATATATACTTCACATCGCATGCCATAACATTTATTTGTTTGTTTGTTTGTTTTTGTTTTCGTTGTCATTTCGGTAAGTTTATAACATTTCGCCACCAGGAAGCGTCGCTGCCTGTAGGGCAGTATATTCCATGGTACGATTTCCTTAACGCGAATTTTGAATCATTTTGTTGAATTTGTGATGTCGTTATCGGATAATGAAATTTTCTTGTATACAGATATACCATATAATATTTCATTAAGGTAGCTCACCCCATGGCGCAAAATTGTGATTGTGTACAAGAGGAAGTGGGGCAACTCTTGAGAATGTAAAAAAAGATACTAAAGTAAAAAGAAAAATCGTAAACTTAAGTTTTCGTTTAGTCATGTCTAGGCCTGCTGCTATAGACCGCACAATGACCTGATATTGTTTTGTATAATTGCCTGTTACGAAACTATTGATATATAAATCTAGGTTTTGTTTTAGTTGCCGCTCGTAATTTGGTAATTATTCCCATGTTAATAATGTGTGTACAATGTATTCAGAAGGTATTAACAATATATTCACAAAGTATTAGGCATGTGTTTGGACTTTGGAAGGTATCCACATTGTTCGTAATGCTATGGTCACTGACGGCTTCAGATTCGAGGTGCGTGACATAATGCAATATGTTCACTCTTCCCTCTTTGCGATTGGTTCTTGGGCGTTTTTCATCAGTTCATGCCGCAACCTTACTCGCTGGGGAGCAATAAATAGATGCCAGAGAATCGTCACGCCCTACCCTTCTTCAGCTGTAAATGACTATGTGGAGCGCCAGTTCGTCTGTTTCTTGCACATGGGCTGCGGTGACGTAAAAATGTCGAGCCGTGATTGGTTGACTGAAAGAATAGTGGGTAGACCTCAATAATAGCTTCCTTATGGCCTACTAACTATCAGTCCAATCAGAAGCAATCAGAGCTCGGCGTTCTCGCGTCAACGCAGCCCAGAAGCAGACGAACTTTCGCTCAGCAGCTTATTTTTAAAAGATCGTGAAATGGTAAAATAATGCGGTGTGTACCGGCAGAGTTATACGGCCAGGAGGACAGAATACAGGGGGGATGATCACCAGGATAATTCGAATAAGCAGCTAAGATTTATTAATTAGCGTTTCTATTCTTATGAAATGAACATAAGGTTTCAATTAGAAACTTGCTGAGCGTAATTTAAAACCACCGAAAGTATTAATGCTGAGCGCAAGTTCGGCTGCTTTTTGTGCAAGAGTTCCGGTGACGTCAGGACCATACCACGCTCTGATTGGATAATTAAAAAAAATAGTGGGTACGTCTTAAGGCACCTAGCATTGAGGTCTACCCACTATCCTTTCAATGAAAGCCAATCAGAGCTCAGCGTCGTACTGACGTCACCGTGACTCCCTTGCTAGAAGCAGACGACTTGCTCTTTGCATATTTGGAAGTATTTGAAGCACGTGGTAAGCGCGAGGGTGAGCTAACGTTTTCCACTCCTGCAGCGGGTGCAACGGGCGCCACTCTGGCGGGTCGAACACGTGGACGTAATGATTATTATCCGCGTTTCCGGAACATGCAGCGC
>JAZHYW010053479.1:0-87283 GCA_037355805.1 Ixodes ricinus
TCACAGTCGACGGCAGTCACATCTTGACGATCGGACAGATCTAAAACTGGCGCTAATTTGAGGCGCGGTACAGGAGAGCTCTTTTTTCACAATAGCATGAAGGCAAAGAACGAACGCGACTGACCCGTTTCCCCCAACCGGATGACTATTTTTGAAGTGAAAGGGATTCTACGCGATTATCTCTGGGAGGGGAGAACAATGTTCGCAAAATCACATCGAGGGCCGTTCGACAGCCTTCACCTCCTTCGTTTTCCGTGAATGTCGATCAGCTTGAATGGCTAGGCACTTACCAGCCTTATTTCATATGGAAGATAACACAAAAGGGTACGCAGCGCATAAAAAATTAAGTGGAAATTTTCAAGGGCCAAAAAACGTCAAATGCAAAACCGCAAAAATGTAGGTAGAACCGCGTGACGGATACCACCACAATTCAAGAGAGTGGGCAGAAAATTTCTAGCTGATAGAAGGCGCGAGCGTCACACCAGCCGCATCAGCATCAGCAACATGGCGACGGCCTAGGAGGAGCGTTTTTGGAAAAGTGCCATAGAGTGCGTGGCGAGCAACGAGCATCTTATTTTTTTTAATATTATTATTATTACTATTATCATTATTATGATTCGGCAGGCGAGACTCTGAAACAAAAAATCACGCGGAGCGGAGTGGCGCGAACACGCCATGTCAGAAGACTCGCGTTTCTTGAGATGTCTATGAAGTACCCGCGCAGCCGCCTGAAACCCCACTACGGTATTGCTAAATACGTGAAACAACGGCGAGGGATTCTGAACGCTACCTGTTCGCCGGGGCACATGGGTGCAGACGCGTATTAAAAGTACGGTAAAGTATAAATAAAAAAGAGATAAGTATATAAATAAATAAAAAATGGCATGAACAGGGAATAAATAAGAAGTACAAATAAAATTAAATAAAACTGTCACTTCTAAAGCGCTCAAGATAAACGGCACACTTTGTGCTTCTCGCAAGCTGTGTCATATTTTTAAAGCGCCGACTGCGTGACGGTGAATGTTTTAGGAAGTAAATGCCGTAGCGGAGCAAAAACAAAATAAGAAGAAGAACGGAACGGACAGACGTCATTTTGCCTTGCTCGAACTGTGCTTCGTCGTGCGTGTTGCTTGTCGCTACTGGTAAAATAAAAAAAAAAGAACGAGATACTTTACGTACTCGTGTTTGGCTTGTAAACGATGTACTTACCGTATTATATTTGTTAGCAATATTTTTTATATTTAAAATGTCTCCCAGCTGGCCGTTACAGGTCCAGATGGCGTGGCAATAGAACTCAGTCTCGAGAGTTTTCACATAAAAAAATATTAGCCCCTGTGACGCTCGACACACTTCACTCTCACTCGTTTTCCACGCGCGACAATCTTTCAGACTGTGTTGTTGCTGTTTTTTCTTCTTTTTTTTTTGTAGGACAAAGTGATTGTCGAGGAAACACAATTATCCAACGGAAAGACTTTCACAGTCAATGCCAACGACACCACTTTTTTATTCTCTACGCGCGCAGGCTTACACCCTCTAGTAGCAATCTGGCTTCAAAAGTTGACTGCGGCAAAGGCAGAAATTGCCCTACTCACCGTACCAATCATATCATCCATCTTTCGTCGCATCACCCCTCACCTAACGTTTGAGGCTGCACATAGGACGTAATCCAATGAAGCAGGACCCATGGTTCGTTGGTCCAATACGCGGTGCGAAGCTTTCAGCGTTCTGTCGGCTTAGCGGTGAATCGATAGCATGATTTTCGCAACTCTAGACAGCCTAAATGTACATACGAGGAGTTTTCAACTGCCTTATCGAGGTCACGTGGTTTTATTTGCCGCGTTTGCAATACGTGCGTGCGGTGAGAAGGATGACGAACGGTCTAGTCGTATGGAAGCGTCCCATCCTTTACGTCCGACAACGCAAGGCACACGCACCATGCGACCATTGAGAGTGCAGAGGTGTCCGTCGTTAAATTGCGATCGCTCCCCGTGTGTTCAGTTGGTCCTCTAACTTGGAGTCTCAGGCTCTTTACGCAACTCCTGGGACATAGCTTCCTGTATACTCACAAAGCCCCGGCAGTTCGAGCGACGGAGCCATAGAGTTGCTCCGGTCGCAAGATTTGGAGCGCAAGGATCTGGTAGCTACAGAGCATCAAAAGCTATCTCTCGGGGAACCTGGACGTCAAGCGCAAGGTTTCTGTAGCGGCGAAGTTCCGAAACACTACTTGTTCGCTCGAAAGAAGTGTGCTTTCGTGCGTTTCACTGCAGCGGACGCCCGGTCATGTGGCTCTCAACTCCTCCGTTGCTCTAGCCGCTCCAACCTTTCCATTTCGGCGGCCGCTTCTCGTGGCGAGTCTGCCAGGCCTCGTCAGTATATAGGAGGCTATGCCAGAGAAGACGACGCCTCCCAGCGGAAAAAGTACGACGAAGGAGAAAAGCGAGGAGCTCGTCGCCTATTTCGGTGCGCAAAGCGAGGCACTGGCAGCAGCCGCCGGCCGAAACAGGCAAAACGGAAATGAGGTGGAGCTAAATGCACGCCATTAGAGGACGCGAAAAGCATACTTCACCTTGGTTTTGAGAAAACCGCCATCTTGAAAGGGGGGATTGGTGGCTGGGTGGGGGGCGACGCTTACCACGGGCTCGGAGCCCCCGTGGAGCGAAATCTCGCTCCGCACAAACCCAAGGGATCCTGGGTCCGCTATCCACGCACTGCCTCCGTGTTTCGATCTAGATGAGCATCGTGCGCGGCGATGCTGTTGTGTATTACCACTTTGATGCACGTTGAGAGACCCCGAAGCTAGCCACGCACCGCACTGGTAAATTTTAAAATTTAGCAGCGAGGCTAGTAGACGCCCTCCATTAGCGCCGACTAAGTGCCCGCCGTACTCAAACAAACTACACAGCACGAAAGACATATGTGAGGTTTCATGGCTACTCGTTTACCGTCACCTGTTCCAAATAAAAACAAAAAAAACACCCCGTGTTCAGAGCGTCCACTTTGTAGAAGTGTAATGCAGCGGAAATGGCCGTTGAAATTTGAAGCGTGGAAATCAGAGGTGGATTCTCAGCTCAGTATATTTTCATTCTTAGCAAAAGCATTTTTGTTTTCGTGATAAGTTATAACGACTTTAGTTACACGGAGGGAAATCAGGTGTACACAACCGAGGCATGCCAGGCAAAGCAGAGAGTCGATAAAACGCAGCATAGATAAAGATGAGAAAATTTGTGATTGAAAATTTCTTTAGGATGTTCAGTGTTACTCCTCATAGTTTTTTTTTCTTTTCTTTTTATATTACAGGGGCTTCACGTGGGTACGGGCGTATTCTTGAGGAAACGCCCTATCCAAAATTGATTCTGGGAAAATGGCCTTTCGATAGCTCCGCCCTTCTTTCGCGACTTTTGTTTCATGGACTCCATTGCGAATAGCGTGCTGACCTGTGCATGTCGCTCAATCTCCGCCGATGAGGTTACGGGCGAAGATTCCTTTGAGCCCGCTAGGTTCGCCGTACTCTTACAACGATCGGCGCGAGGCCAGCCTCGAGTGACGAGAGCGATATCCCGTACAATGAAATCTCCCGGACTCGGTTACCTTTGGAGACCTGATCCAGTGCTCAACATGGCTACAATCTCAAACTAACCTGCGACGCCACCTTCCCGGCCTTTGCCCAAAAGCATTTATCGCATCTCTACGTGGTGAATGATGTTGATTGGGGCGGCTCTGGTGGTGCTTGTTCCGCGCAGACGTGCTGAGCCGCATCGCGCCGAGCCTTTCGCGTTCGTTTTCGTCGCATGTCAGAAAGAGAACGTGGTATGGTACGTCGGTTATATACGCATTTGAGCATTTGACCGCAGCGCCTTCTCTGGCCATAAACGTTGAGCCAATGCATGCAAAGTTTAACGCGATTATATACGCATCTGACCGCAGCGCTTTCTCCTGTATAGACGTTGAGTGGCTACACGCAGCGTTTCATCCATGAGCATCCCCAGCTCTTGAGTTACTACCACATCTCAGAGAACCCTACTCGTCCACGCAGTCGTGGCCGAGCGGGTTAAGGGCGCGATGGACTAGAAATCCATTAAGGTCTCCCCGCACAGGTTCGAATCCTGTCGACTGCGCAAACATTTTTTTTTCATCAATTTTTTGCTCCGCCAACTTTTTCACCTTTTTTATTTTTTTGTTTCACCTTTTTTTGTTTTTTTTTTTGCGCGACTACTGTTAGCACGATGACCGCTGACACGAGCAGGAGCAGGAGCCGAGACGCCGGATCTACCGGACGGAGCATACGGACATGGCTAGCCCCTGGTGCCATCCATGCGACGGACCGGGCCGCGGACCGATTGATCACGTGATGCGCGGCCCGCGGGCCGCCCGGCTGCAATGAGCATCCACACGGCGGACCAAAAGAGCAGACGACAGAGCGAACAGGCCGGTCTAACCCTCGACCTCACAGCTCCGCCAAACGCATGCAGCGAGCTGCTTTGAGGCTATTTGTAAGGAGCCAAGATGGAGGTTGAACGAAAGAGACGTTTGGCCGCGGTGGCCCTGGCGTTGACTATTGAGGACGAGGAGGACTTAAGTGAACCGAAAAGGGCATGCTGGATGAAGCCCTGGATGTGCAGGAAAGATCTTGGTCTGCATAGTCAACTCTTTTCGTCGCACAACAAAAGGTTCGTCTTCTTCGTCTTCAACAGTTGGCGCCAAAAGAAAACGACTTTGGATTTGGATTCCAATCCAAACAACAAAAGTCAGCTTGTTGCCAGACTTAGCGCTTCAATTATACTAAAAACGCCGCGGTCCGCCGCCAAGGTCCGGGCGAGAAAAGTCGCTTGGCATTTCTCAGAAGCGCGGGCCGCGGACCGCCGGCGGACCTCGAAAACCGGTGACGTAAGATCACGTGATGCGCGGCCCGCGGACCAAAACAGCAATTTGGTCCGTCGTGTGGATACACCTTGAGGAAGCTTCGCCCCTAAAACTTGAAAATGAAAGGAGCTGTGAGATGACAATCTACTTTTGAGATACAGCCGCCTATTGTGGTATTGATATGAAGAGGTCATTGTACCAGGGTGTGGTTTGGCAATAAGTACTGCGTGTTGTACGTTTTAAAGGTCAGGTTAAGGCTGGTTCACGAGACTTGCGTTTGGTCGCGGCCCAGCGCCGTTTTACAGTCTTTCGATCTCTTCCGTCGAGAGAACGAAGCAGCGCCATCTATTGAGAAGCCGTGGAACTCTTGCGCTTTCCGTATAATTGTTTTTTTTCGTGCACATTTATTTTTTATGGGCTTGTAAAGCTTTTGATAATGACCTAAACAACCGTTTCTCATTGATAGTATGCACATTTGATCCGACCAAATACTACAAGAACCCTGAACTCTAGTGGGGATGCTGGTTCATCGCCACCTCATAGATGGCGCCACTGTAGACGCGTGCTCTCAGAGAGCCTAGATTGCAAAGAAGGCAAAGAATCTCCCATCTCCACCCATGGGAGCGTTTGCGATTTAATGGCCGACGCCTCCGCGCCAATAGGTCGCAAGTGCGCATGCGCTGCCCTGTTTTGCTCACGGCGAGGAGGAAAGCAGGCGGAGGGGCGGAGACGTTCGCAGACGATCCAACAGCGTTTGTCACCTCCTCGCAGCTCGTGTTGCGGACGCGGTCCACAAACCACGTGACCCCCGATCGAGCAGTTGGACACTCTCTGGCCGTGTTCCAAACTTTACTCGATCTTACTCCAGGGTAAGATCGAGTTCGGTAAGATCGGGTAAGATCGGGGGTAAGATCGGGTAAGGTCCAGGGTAAGATCGGGTAAGAACTCCAGGGTAAGGGTTTTGTAACTTTATGTTCTAAAAACCCACCCGCGTCCAGCGTTTTTCGACCTGTGTTGTCACGTGACACGACCCGCAGGAGTATCTCGAATCCGTTCGGGTACGATTTGGAGCACAGCTCCTGCGATACGGCCGGTAAGAGAGCACAAAGCTGCGCAGCGCGCTCCGTTGCAACCAAACCAAAGCGTGTGAACTAGCCTTCAGTCGTCATACTCCCCTGGTGGTGAAATGTACCCCCTCCAGTGCTTCACAATTACCGGGAAAATCTTGGTGACAAGCAGGACCCTACGTGCATCAGCGTTCACAACGTCCGATTTGCTTTTGTCTTTGTCTGATAGTCTGCGACACCGGCTGTAGAAGGTCATTTTAGCCGGTTTTCAGGTTTCACGCGATGTAAAATACTACCACCAGGTGGCATTCGCCCTCCCTCTCTTTCCGACAATTTTATGACAATTTTCATATCACCTTTATAAGTCATAGGACACACGTCGAGGGAGGTACAGAATATTGAAAAACCGTGTCTCGCTCAAAAATAACCCCTGAGCTCCACGCGTTAAGAAAGTAAGGTCAACCTGACTGCTTTCAGATAACTGCTGCCCTTAAACGCGCCTATAGCACTCCGTATACATTAGAAAATGTCTGTAAGTTCACTTTCCTGCAGAAAACAAAGACTAGCAAGCGGCGTACAGTATCCAGTGAGTGACGGAGTACAGAATACGATTAGGTCCGAAAATAGTGATATTCACAAGGACAATGAGCATATGTAATGCCATACATTTGCTGGTATCCTTTAATTGTTCACATTGATTGTCTGCATTTGTGTTCTGCAGGAAAGTGAACTCATCGAATGATTTTTTGTACTGTATTCAAGTGAAGGTGTCATACGTGACCACTTTTCTTTTTTTATAGTTTGAAGGAGTGCCAATTTAAAACAAAGAGTACGGCACTCGAACGTTTCAGGCGCGTCGCATCAATTTAAAGACGTATATTTTGTGCGAAACCGATTATGAAGACAGTTTTTATTTATTCACGAGCAGAAGCATACTCTTTTTTTTCCCTTTAGTGAATTTAAATTGGGAAGCAGTGATTCTACTAGCGCCACAATTCATCACCTAGAAAAATACCCACTTTCCAGCTTGCGAAAACCATAAAGATATTGAAACTCACAAGAAATTTTCTGCAAAATATATATATATATATATATATATATATATATATATATATATATATTTTGAAGTACGCTTCAACATCGCGTGAGTTATGCTCCATCGAATGCAATTTAGCAGTTTTTAAGTTTATATTTAGTCTGGAAACTTCTTGTTTTTGCATGTGGTAAGAGATTTGCGAACTAGTAGTGTGCCATTAATTATGCCGGCCATTACATCATAGAAGCTGGGGATGCTGTATTATAGCGGCTCGTTTCATGTTAAAACTTCAGAACGATTTATCAAGGGGTTTAATAACGTGGCTGTCCTTCGAGAAACTTCACTCTAAAAAATTGCATGTGCGTGTACTTTTCAGTTGAGAACTCGGAAAACAAGTTAGTGCAATCTCTGAAGGCAATTTAGACGACTGCCGATGCCGAGGACTGAAGAAATAAAACGTATGAACAACAATATTAAGTGTGTGAGGCGACACAGAGCCCAATATGGGCACGTGAAATGTCGTGGTCGGGTTTGCGTCGCCGGCGTTTTTCAATTGGAAAGTATTTCCGGCATCGTATACTTGACGGGTTAGGTCCGTGGGTTCTAATCATTAGATATCCGAGTTATCAAAAAATATTAGAGATGGGCTTCTTGTTTATTTGCATTCTGCGACACTAAAAGTCTAAAGAATATAAGGTGCTCAGATTTGAGTCTCTTTGTGATTGGTTTATCATGGCCTAATGTAAATATTCATGAAATAGTCAACCAAATACAAACTTGAATTGTTACAATTCCACATGAAAATATTAATGTAAAAACAAAACCAGGACACTGTTTAGACTTGGCAGGAAGAGCCAGCTGGTAAGGATAATATTACTAATGGGAAAAACATACAACACACGGACCGTCAAGACGATATTCCATGCGTAATCCTCTTGTCCGTTTTTGTGTCTTATATTCATCCCATAATTTATATTGAAGTTTAGAAAAGCCGCCAATATAGGGGGTTTCTCGAGGCTCGGCTCCCACACCCCTGCACACTGGGATTTTAAAATAACTTCGATTCTCAAATACGATATTTTGTGGGCTTTTCTTCGGCTGGAAGAATGATAAACCGGATGACTGACTAAAAACACCCTTAAGACATCGGTCTTCCTATAGTTAATGATAGCCTAAGCAATAACGCCCCTATTGAAAATTCCATCAAGATACGTAATTTGGGACACTGACTGCCAGTCAGCAGCCCTGGTGGAACGTGCCCTGATGGTCCATCAGATGACGTCTGACTGCCACTGCCAAGGGAATTTCATCAACAAGGGCAGCATTTATATAAGAGTAAAGCTATACGCACTCCGGAGTGCATTTCGGACGAAATGGCTATACGCACTCATAAATATCGCCAAATGCCTCGACAAAACAAAATGTTCGAGAAAAAAAAGAAAAAAAAACGCAGGTTCACCGCGGATCGAACCCGCGTCCACTTGCGTACAAAGCGGACACCTTAACCCCTATTTTTTTTTCTTTATTACCTGATTTTTCACACACAAACACACATATTTACATTACAAACACATGGTTACATGACAGGTATATACAAATGAGGAAGAAATATGAAATCGTCATCCCTTCAATGGCTGACGTTGACTCCTCAAAATTCTTTTAACATTTCGAGCGGTTCAATTCTAGGTAACCAATCAGGTACGGTCTCGTGTGCCCTAAAGTTTTCTATGTACGCCCCAACACTTTGTCGAAAATACATCCTGGCCGGCTGGATATCGGCGTTATTATAGAGCCTCGCCGTGCGGGAGAGCCATAGACTGTGAAGGCCCAAGAGCATTAACAAATCAAAAGGCACCCCTACTCATTATCGATGGCCAAAAAACGAATATCATGTTGGTCTAAGGAAATCTTGTGAGTTCTGGAGCACATCCCCAACCTCCCAACGCTATGCCATCGCTTAGAAACTCGATTTGACCATTCGTTTTATACGAGTTTAGCGGAGTGCGTATAGCCATTTCCGTCCGAAGTGCACTCCGGAGTGCGTATAGCTTTACTCTTTATATAAAGCTCAAATTCCGAGGTGGCAATCTTGGATGGCTATGAAACGGTTCACAAGCCGAGGTGGCCATCTTGCATGGCTGTGAAACGGTTCACAAGTCCTTAAAATGAATGTAATTCGTGACATCAAAAATCAGGAAAAGTGCGTACCCGTCCTTTGAATTTATTCCCCCTTTTGAAATTTGCGTTTTTCAGGCAAAAGGGACATTCGTTTACAAACGGGACCACATGCACCGTAAGCATGTTTCAAAGAAACGCCCTCGATGTCTGAACCTTTCGGGACGACCGTATACACTTTAATTCACAAAACCTATGCGACTCCGTTGAGGCTAGAGAGCAAGCATGCATGCTACGACAGACAGCCCTGGCTTCCACGGACGAACGCGAGCAGCAGACATATCTGAACTACGCTCGCGGATGCTTTTTGTCTGCACTCTTCATGAAACAATAATAATGAGGTGCGACACAGCGGTAAGGCCAATAGCCCATGCCAGATAGAAAGGTATAAACTTTCTAGCCCAAACCTCTCGGACCGAGTCAGGAGCATTTTAGTATTGCAGCGCGAGATTCCGACAATGAGCGCATCGCTCTAAAGAATGCTTCGGCTGCATATGCAGTCAAGCCTTCAGCATGTTATGCAAAGCACTCGTACATCAATCGCCGTACTTCAGTTCTACTCACCTGCCATGTAGGGTACTTTCGCGTCGTAGAACGATCCTTTTGTTCGCGCGTCTCCGGCCCAGTAGACCTGGTACACCTTGTCGTCTTCAACTACACCGCTAAAGTCCCTTACATCGTCGGAACTCACGACAGGCTGGGTCTTGTCGAGTAGAAATTCTACTAAAACATAAGACATTGTAGAGCCCGGGCAGGATCGACAGGTTGGAGCAAGCGGGCAAACAAAACGAGTCGAGAGCGATCGTTCATGGAAGCTCGGCGAAGCCTCTATGGGCGAAGCGAAAGTGGCGTGTTCGGCGTTTCGGCGGGCTTCTGATCAGGGTTGTCGGTCGGTTGCGTGTCATATCTCTAACATCAGCGGTTTTATGGGCTCACGTCCCGAAATCGTTTTCTCGTGCATAGATTATTTTTCATTTTCATAGATTTGACGAAATAGTGGTATCCGAACGAACTTTACGTCCTTTGACCGTACGTCTGTCTGCACGTCAAAGCTTTTTGACGTACAGTCAGAGACAATCGATGTACAATCAGAATCGCCACCAAGAAATCTTGACGGCATTTCGCGGCGGCCGACTGCCACCAGGAAACCATCAGAAAGCCGACAAGCGGAGTCTGACTGGAGTTTGACTGTCGGTCAGAGTAACTTGTTGGCCAATCAGACATGCTTGACGTACAGTCAGGCACAGTCAGCGGTCCACTAGAAAACATTGACTGCCAAACAGGGTTACATTGATGGATTTTTCATTCGGGGCACCCTCTTTTTTTGCTTAGTCATCCGTTCTTGGGTGTTTTTGTCGGCTAATACGGCCATCTCATTGGCTGCGGGGCTGCGTCATGCTCAGGGAGCGCTGAGGACTTGCCCCACCCTGTGTTTCTTAAGCTGACACTGACGCTGCATCGGAGATCAAACGCTGTTTGTAGAAGCGTGGAACGCCACCTCGTACGAATGGCATTTCGTACGCTGGAACGCCACCGTCTGGCCCGGGAGGAACAAGTTTATGAACTTCTCTGGAATTGTGGAAGGAATCAAGAAGGAGGTTGCAGCGGCGTGACTTGCAGAACAGGCGCGCCGTGTATCGTGCGCGAGGCGCGTGCGCCAGACAGCGCGCTTATCGGCTTAGCTTTTCCGGCCCGGTCGGCCGCGTGTGCGAATAAAGCACTTATGGTTTTTTTGGTGCGCAAGGAGAGCGGCTGCTTCCATCCCCGCGTATACGCGCAGCTGGCTCCGGCGAGTTGTGACTAAAAATGGTTTTGTTTCTGTTGAAATATATATAGACTGTGTGATTTTGTGGAGATAGTAAAATTAAGCAGTTAGTGTTCTTTGAACTCCTCCACAGTTGTGGATGCGTTCAAACGAACACAAAACGAGCATATGAACTAGAAAAATATATTTTAAAAATAGTATCTTACATTTTGCATTAAAGGGAAGCTGAACCACTTCTTGAAAAAGAAAACGAGTTAGGCGTGAATTTTGGCGTATTTTCAAACCGTAAGTTTGAATATCACGTTCGTTTTCTCCGAAGATTTAACTAAACGTAAAAAAAAAAAAAAACCGAAAAACTTTGATTAGTCGTTACGCCATACTAGGATCTTGGGGCCGCCAAGCGTGTCGCTCGTGTGGGCAGCGCGTGCAAGTGCGAAGCACGTCAGGTATATCCCCGCACTGGCACCAGTCGTGACGAATCTATCGGACCTTTTTTGTTAAAAATAGCAAGTGTGCGCGTGCATAGCTTCGATAGGCGCTGAAGATGCACGGAGAGCGGAGATTCCGAAAACTCTTAATATGACGTCACGGCCCGGGAAGGACGGGCTTCAGCGGTTACTTTGCAGATACTTTTTCTGCAGCGTCCGTGTACCAAATTGAAAAATAATCTCGAAATTTGTGATCCTGGAGGCGAAATGAAAACGATTGAAGTGTTTTTTTCTCAAACACTTAAGTTTTCCTTTAAGAAACGTGTTTTGAAAAACACAAATAGAACAGCAGATCGAATTAGAAGACGACTCCAAGAAACAAATAAACTTTAAAAAAGCGAACGTATGCAGGCGAGCGGCTTATTGAAACATCCTAATCTGAATACCGAAGCGCGTCATTTCATTGGCAAGTGAACCTCGCAGCTTCTCAATATTAGCGTCATCGCGATGTTGGCGCTCCTTGAAACACTCCTAGGTTCTTTTCGATGGCTAGTCGCCGCTTTTCATTACGCACCTGCCATGGAACACAGGAACTGATCCCGTAATGCTGGGAAGTTAAACATCACTCACTGATCGAGAAAATACTGTAACTAAAGAAATTTCACTTTTATAATGTTCATAAGGTTGCCTACTATTCGCTACGACTCAAGTAACAAAGGTAGATTGTGTTATTTTCCGACGAAGAGAAACAATCACGCGCGTTTTCCCATAAGAATGCACAGGAGCATTGTAAAAGTGGGCTGGTTGCTCTACTCTTCGATTTGACACCAGACGCCCCCTGAGGCAGACTAATTTCCGGCTGTATAAATATACACACAACAATTTGCTTTTTTTGCTCTACGCTTCGACTTGAAACCGGAAGGCTCATAGACACTAGCGCCAGTTGTACCTCTAGCGTACATTATAATAACTCTATGGTGTCTTCCCGGAAAGAGTTTCATTTTTTCTCAATCACTCTATTTTCGAGATGCCTGAAAGCCATCTCCAAAACATCCTGTATTTATTTGTTTGAACATTTATTTAGAGATCAGCTGGTCGTATGAGTGTCTTGGTGAATCCCATTATAGAAGTGACCGCTGTAGTAAAAGTTTTCATTAGCATGATTTTGCATTATTCGCTTCCTTCCCTTCAGCGCCTCGGTTTTCTTGATGTTGGAAGCCTTTTTTGTTTGTGAAAATACCTGACATTTAATTCGTTCCTTGTCTCTTTTATCGCCTCATTTGCATGGAAAGTGCTTTTATTAACCCCCAATCAAACTACAATTTTCTGTCCGGCGTTTTAATCTATTTATTTTGATCTACCTCAAAAGTCGAAGGGATAAGTATTCAGGTCATAAATGCATATTTTTATTGTGTTAGATTTTGTTTATGTGATGCGTGCTTAATGGTATTTATGATAATGATTTCAATATATTTTCCTAGATCTTTCAAAAGCGCCAGTTTAGAAGGGCCGGGGTGCATGAATTCCTGGGTTCATATCACCTTCACGTGGTTTGACTAGTTCCGTATAAAGAGCCTTTTCTTAATGCAATATTGCTGCAGTTGATATATTCTCTTTCAGGGTGAACATTAATGTAAGAAATGTGCATTTTATATAATAATTCCTGTTTAGTTCATAACGTATGACAGCTATCCGCACAAAAATTTCTATGGTAACATATAAACGCAAGGACTTTTTTGTATTGATATAAACCGCTGAGTATTTCTGGAAATTTTCCATCCGTCAGCCACTAAGAACTTTTTCCTTTTTTTTTCTAACAGAGATAAAATTTCACATATGTTAACACAATGGAAAATTTAGCGCACTTGCGCTAATAATATATATTAAACAATTGCGCGTTGCTTATTCTCATAGATTTGCATTCTTCCCTGCCATCATTTTGGGTGTCACAAATTATTTTTTGTGTATATTATATAAGTTAGAAATGTGCAAATATACAAAGTCAGCAAAGATGTGGTATTTCATGTATATTAGTTACCGTAATCGTAACTGCAAGATTAGCCTATTTTATGTGTTAGTTTTACACAAATATTCCGATTTTATCAGATCGCACTAAAATGATCATGGCCAGGACTTTTATATTCATCTTCTTGTTTCCAACACAACTTTGACGCGAGCATAGTGTATTCCGCGAAGATTAATTACACTATTATTACATTGTTTATTAAAGAAAATTGTATATAAATAAAATAATGTATTTATTATTCTATATTAAATTTAAAACAAAACAAAACAATAGGTACACTTTAGCTTTCCTTGCATTTTTTGCTTTAAGTTTAAAAAAGAAATCTAAAACATTATCTAAGTGTTTGACAGATTGCGTGAAGTGCATGCAAAGGGAAACTTTTGAAAGATGATTTCGCAGTATGAAAATTTTGGTTCACGTACCACTTAATTTATTATTAACAATATAACAAGCATGGCCTATTGAATTCATCTTATGCGCTTTATAGTGCCCCAGTGATTCGATACACACTTGTGTCTAGCTGCTCTAAACAGCTAAAAGTTACCAATCATATGTCTTGAAGAGTGAAGTTCAAGGCGCGCCGATACTATCGTTGAAACCACATATATACAGGGTGTTTCACGAAAGGTGGACAAATTCGATATTGGGAAAACTACTCGTCGCAACAACAAAAAAGGCTTGTGTCCTTTTGGTCTTGGGCCAGGGGCCTATTTAGGAAAATTATTAAAGTCCGGGATAATCAAATTGTTAATTATTTTCGCGTAATTGACTTTTTTAATATTGTGTTTAAGGGCATAGTTTCAAATAGATAATTGCTCAGCGTCATCGAAAAACGCTAAATCAACAAATTTAAGAACGATAGAAGGCACGCGAAGCATTTTACGGCTTTCGCAGAAAAACCGTACAATTCGAAGGGTTTTTGCTTCGGTTTGCTATCAGGCGCATCTCCGCCCCGGCAGTACCGCGCTCCGTGGAGAAATAGTGCAACTAGCCTCTGCCTGCGTCGCGCGATGACAGCGCAGAAGAGGTTGGATGCACGTATATCTCCAAGCGGGCGCCAGGCTGCCGGGGCGGAGATGCGCTCCGATAGCAAACCGAAACTTAAAAACCCCTTCGAATTTGTACGGCTTTTAAGTTTCGGTACAGATGGCGTTGATGTTAACATAAGATTATTCGCTGACGATTGTATCATATATCAAGAAATTAAGAACCAAGATTATCACATCCTACTAAACAAATCTCTTGAAAGGATTTCCGGCTGTGTGCGTATGACTGGCAAATGGTGCTTAACAAAGAAAAACAGTCTCCATGAGTTTGACGAGAAAGAAAAGAATGTCTCCCAGTTTCAATATAGCCTTAAAGATGAAAATTTGCATAGAGTCACCGAGTATAAGTACCTAGGAGTGTTTGATAACATCTGATCATAACTGGAACGCAGATGTTAAATATGTATTTAATAAAGCTCTCACGAAATTATTCTTTCTGAAGAGAACTTTAAAATGTTCGTCCTGTGAAAAAACTCCTTGCATATAAAACCCTTATACGTCCAGTGCTTGAATACGCAAATATTGCCTGGTTCCCTCACACAAAGTTAAACATAAACACATTTGAAAAGCCTTCAGAGAAAGGCAATTAGGTTTGTTTATCACAAGTATGGTCGTTTTGACTCCCCACAGAGCTTCTGAAAAGAGCAGGTTTAGAGACCATTACTGACCGCGCAACATTAAATCGTCTGAAATTTCTCTACCTTCTTTTACAAGGCGCCTTTAAGATTGACTCATCCAAGTACGTTCAATTGTCTAACACAAGACCGACTTGACACAAGCACAGCCATACACTTGTTGACTATTCGTTTAATAATAACACTTTTAAACACTCATTTCTTTCCTCTGCCATTATAATCTGGAATAGCCTTGATCCACACGTGTTCAGTCACGGCACTGTTGAATCATTTATCAATGCAGTCGAAGATGAACTTTTTTCGTAATTATTAGATGTTTTGAACGACGAGAAGTGTTGTTCATTCGTTGTTAAATGCCTCACATGTATCTTTTTATTATGTACCAATGCCTGCAATAATCCCTTCGGGGATTGGCAGTATTTTGAAACAAATAAATAAATATAACCCATAAATCCACAATCAGCGTTTGCTCTTTTTAGCATATTTAGAGGCTTAAAACCTAAAACTAGTGCATCTACCTCTAACGGAATGTATGCTGGCTAAAAGAAGGGTGTGAAAAAAACGCGACGCGAAAAAAGGTTAAAAACCTATTTTTTTCCTACAGCGTGCTCAAATTGAACATAAAGTGAAAACCTTCTTTGTTTCATAATTTATTTCTCAGTACTCGTGAGTGATAAACACACAAACTTTGCTTAATTTCGAAGGCAATGAAATGTTCTACACGTGGTATTATTTTAAAAACCATACTACACATAGTCGACTAAAACAAAATCCGCAGTTTAGGTCACAGTTGTTCGCGGAGGCATGTTTGGTGATTTTTACAAAGATTGGATCGACAAATAATAAATAGTAGTTGGAATGTCGGTTTACCGACTTGCATATATATAACAATAAAAAAATATCGAAGCTCTTTTTTGAATACTTTCATATTGAGAGTGGTTCAAAAACGCCACACAACGACAATCGTCAAAACCCACCATCGGCATTTGCTCTTTTTAGCATATTTAGAGGCTTAAAACTAAAAAACCAGTGATAAATACCACTAACGGAATGTATTCTGGCTAAAAGAAAGGTTCACAAAGAACGCAACGCAAAAAAAAACTAAAATGTTTTTTTTTTTTTTTACAGATAGCTGAAGTTGAACGAAAAGTGAAAACCTTCTTTGTTTTATAATTTATTTTTCAGTACTCGTACATAATAAAAACACAAACCTTGCTTAGTTTGGAAGGCAATAAAAGGTTCTACACGTAGTATGATTTTAAAGCGATTCTAAACATTGTCGACTCGAAAAACAAATCCGCAATTTAGGTCACAGTTCTTCGCAGAGGCATGTTTGAGGATTTTTACAAAGATTAGAGCGACGAATAATAAATAGTAGTTAAAATGTGGTCTTACCTATTTGCATACATATCACACCAAAAAAAATATAGACCCTCTCTTTTGAATACTTTGAGATTAAGAGTGATTCAAAACACGCCACACACGACAATCGTCAAAACCTCGTCGTTCTTTCCCGCTTTTTGAGATTTTTTTTCTCAGAAACTAAACATGTCAGTGACATTAAAATAAAAGGGATTGTTCTTCTTGAAACATGCGCCACGAAATATAAAAAATTTGAGGCAAAACTAAAAATACGACTGCACCCCGTTGCCTGAATCCACATGAAATCGCCCATGTACAAAATAGCGCCTTTTTTTTTTGGTGGGGGGGTTATTTTTATGATATTTTTTCGCGAATTATTTTTAAACTATTAGAATTAATAATGTATTATGCTGATTGTGTTTTTTTCATTAGGTGTCAATTTTTTATTAACAAAATATTAAGGCGAATTGATTCGGAAAACTTAACAAAATCCGTGCCAAATCTACTTTTCTTTTTCCAGATCGTCGTTTTTTTATAAATTGCAGGCTTTAAATTATCAGCCTGTTTTAACTTTAAGCGGAGGCGCTTCACAACACTTTGAATACCTCAGAAACTCAAAAATTTTAATTCAAGGATTTAAAGAAAATTTTATGACATTTTACTGTTTCTGTCATTCATTCTTAAGTTCATACATATAGCAGAACATTTTTTCGAGGCTAATGGGGTTCCTGGTAAAGATTATATACGCTTAGACCATCTTTTGGTGAGCTTCCTTTTCGTGGACAGGAGTCGCTTGAAATTTTACGATCTATGGGGCATATGAAATTCCTTTTACGATTTAATAGCTTAGATTGGCTCCCTGTGAAATCTGGTCAATAGATTTTTGTTTTATAAAACATACGCCACTTCCGACGAGAACGCCATTAGTTGTAGATATTCGTAAAATCGCTTCTTCGCCAGCCAATGAATTGAGGAGGCGCTACCAGCAAGAGGCTGCTGTGGCGGTGCCACTATTGCAATGATCACCAAAGCTTGAGATGTAAAAAGTCAGCAAAATCCGCTTAATATAGCGGGCGATGCATCGCCTTACATATTTGGCAAAATTATCTGTAAGACGCTTTTTTTGTAACGCTGTAAAATTCCAAGTCCTTCTGCAAATTATTTGTTCAATGCTAAAAGAGCATTAGAGGCAAGCTTCCCGTTATTCACAACGCGCATTTTGTCCAATCGCATTTTGCGAGGCGGCATGCATGCGTGAGCAAAGTGAAACATTATTTGTCCTTTGGTGAGGAAGTCGATGGTGTTTCTACGAGGTATTGTTAGCAAAGAATGCCTGAGCAAGAGAAACAATGTTTGTAGCATATTTCTTGACAATGTTTCATCTGTTTCGGCAGCAAGATACGAAATGTTCTTTCTAATTTTCGTTTCTGACTTTGATGGTCTTTCATGTTATGAGTTGATATACCATTACATTAACGCGACCTATGGATATTTACTTAGATATTTCATAACGTTACGTGAAAGGGCTGCAGAAAACAAGCTATAGTGCTTATATTTTGACCATGGTGAAGGAAGTTGCGTGATGCCAATCTAAATATGTCGCTAAAATCACCTTTGGAGCATCAAAATAAAAATATTTATACGTGCAAGCATTTATTCTTTGTTACTTTCAACAGAAGTATATAACCATGGAGTACTGAAGATCTTAGGGATTTCCAGTTTGACATTGAATACCTAAGTTTTACTTTTTAATGTATCAATATATGACCTCCACAAATTGATATTTGTAAGTCCTCCGGTAAATGGTGTGGGCAACCTGGGTATTCAAGGCGTTGGACAAGGTTGCCCGCAGTGCCAAACGTGTCCGTGGCCATTTACTTCGCGAGGAGGCCAAGTGCACTTTGCCACGCGAGCAGCGCTCCGACGCTGATAAAATGCCGTCGCAGCGTATGCACGAAGGCTTTTTGCGCCGTGGCACGTGGTGATCAGAGTCAATAACCACGTGTTGTTGAACTGGTTCGTTGTGTCATTCCCCGAGAAGGGCAGCAGCAAGAGAAATCTTACAACGTTTGCACGTTTACGATTATTTTATGACGCATTAACGCCGATTTTTTCGCAAGAAAACAAAAACAAAAAAACAGGTACAATGACAAAGCAAACAAAACCAAGGGTGCGACGGCGCTCGACCTCAGGCATCATCCTCGTCATATGTGGTGTTTGGTGTTCCTAGGTTATGTCAGGCAAGTTGTCGCCCCATACAAAGTGTATATGGCAACAACTATGCATTCATCCCTAACCCATCCTTAAAGGGGGACGATAACCACATCTGCGACCCATGAGCGGGTCCTCGCTTTCGAAAACTCGTGTCACATGAATTGGTCACAGCCGACTTTTCACGGACCAGCGAGCGTTTAGACCTCTCTGAAGTTTCCCAAACTTTGGAGACGTTCAGTCGCTAACGTGTTCTTTCAGCGTGCGGCCTTGGCATCCTGGGTGCTCGTGTTCTAGAATTTTGGCCGACGTCGGAGTCGGAGAAGCTGGCGAGATTAGAGATGACGCGAACTTTTTTCGAAACTCAGGTTCTACTTGTACGGCGAACCTTCGATCTTTCGGAAATGTTTGACAAAGTTCGATGAAGTTCGACTGCTCAAACTGTGTTGCCTTACTTGTACTCGCAAACATTCTCAAGTTGCCAACAATTTTCTATACAGTGGGGTGTTTGAATTTCAGAAAATGATTAAAAACAGTTACACAATATATAGGTAACTTAGTGAAAGTTAATAATTTATTTAGTTTGTTAAATGCTGCAACCCTGCTCTATTGAACAGTGGAGGGTTTCAATTTTAGCTTTTTTATACACTTATTGTAGGCCTAATAGGCGGTATTCATTTGGTTCTTTTTAGGTTCTTATTGCATATTTTATGTGAACTTCTATATTTCACGTGATCTTCTACTCCATACCTGTCATAGCCCCTATGAAAGGTGAACGGTATTAAAAAATAAATTAATAAACATAGTGTTCGAGACCAGCTTGTTTTTAATTCGTGTACCTGCGCCAAATAGCCGAACCTGCTTCGAAACTACTGCAGAACTTCTAGCTGGAAGTTCGCGAAACTTAAGCTCGGCTCATTTCAAACCCCCGCAATTTCGCGACATTCCTGGTCGAGATTACGCCCTGCTTCGCTTCACGGCAGAGGTGGATGCCGATTCCCTCTGTGCGTAAATATGGCCGTCGGGTAGAAACTCGCTCGGGCGTCCTAACGCTTCGTCTTCCGGAATTCTTCATCCGCGTAATATTAGGGCCGCCCTTTCAAAACGACACTTCGTTTATTCACGTTTCGGCTTGGATGTTTGACTTTTTCTTTCTCGCTTTCTTCTTTGTGCGTTTTGTTCCTTGAAAGGAAAAAAAATGAAGGAGAAATGAATATGTTGTTGATTAGAAAATGTGCTTTTTTATTTATTGATACTACTATCTCCTTCGGGAGATGTGGTTGGAGAGTGTATATAATGTTTTTATAAAGGTATACATTTCTAGTCATTTTATGCACACGAGAACAAGACAATCAATGTCATCATTAAACAGTATAGAATTAAAAATTAAGCAAAAAGAGAAAAAAGCTATAAACCGTCAGTCGCAGGAGTTGCAAAAACTGCGGAGGTTAGCAGTGAGTGATTTTTGAGATGAAGCATTAATTATATGACTGGGTAGGGCATTCCAGTCATGAATGGTCCTTGGAAAAAATGATAACTTAAATACATTGACCCTACAGCTGTATTCTTGTAATAAACTAAAATGAAAATTTTCGCGCGGGGTAATTATGAAGAGCAGGTGAAATATATGTAGAGATGTCAATATTAAATCTGTTGTTTAATAAGTCGAGTAAAAATTGTAATCTTTGAAACATGCGTTTGTGGTTTAATGAACTAATGCTAGAACACACATATAATTCTGAAACCGTGTATTGTCTTTGAAATTTATGGTATATAAAACGCAAGCCTTTTCTTTGAATGGATTCAAGTAAATTTCTGTTGTTTTTAGTACATGGGTCCCAGACAACGGATGCATATTCTAATATAGGCAGATCAAACGTTTCTGTAGGCTGTCAATTTTACGTCGGATGAGGTTTGCTTTAAATTTCACCGGAGAAACCAGAGCCCCGTTAGTTCCTTGCGCACTATGTACCTAAAATGGGTGTTCCAACGCAGGTCATTTCAAATGATTACACCGAGGTATTGTAGGAAGTCACTTCGGCAAGACAGTATTGTTAATTGAATAATTATAGGAAAGAAAACTAGTTTTGCGGGTTATATGCATTCGAACACATTTGTTGACATTTAGTGAAATCTGCCACGAGTCACACCAATCGTGTATCTTGGATAAGCAGCTGTTAAGTAAAGTGTGGTCACTAACATCATTTACCTCAGTGAGGATAACAACATTGTCCGCAAATAAACGTGCTTGCACGGGAATGTTGGCAGATGATTTCGTTTATAAAAATTAAAAAAAAGTAAAGGCCCAAGGACTGAGCCCTAGTGAAACGCCCGATAACAGAGGGACCAGCGAGGATCCACTAGATTTTATCTGAACCTACTATTTTCTTTCTAGCAAGTAAGTTTCAAGCCAGAAGTAGATGTTATCATTTCGCATGATTGATTTAAGTTTTGAGAAGCAGTTTACAGTGTGACACTCTGTCAAAAGCTTTAGCGAGATGAAGGAAAATCACATCAACCTGTTTAGAACGATTTCCATATTTCAGCGAAATCATGGACGGCTTCAAGTAATTGTGTCGTGGTGGAAAGGCCATGACGAAAACCATGTTGATTCACGTTAAAAAAAGTATTGATTCTCTAGATACGCTGCCAAATGTTTAAAAACAACGTTCCCGCAAGATCTGTCACAGCTTGTGCCTTTAATTATACGTCATTCTTTCGAAACTCGTAGTGTCTAAAAGACATCACAAAAAAAAGAAGAACATTATCGCTGCAACAAAAGTTAGTTACTTTAAATCCTCGACACTCCAGGCCACCCATTGAGTGTAGAAGTGCTTTACTAGCTCTCTTCAGTAGATCAGTGGAAGCAATTAAAAGTCGACTTGAAAGCGGGGGACTCGACTTTCATGCAAGGAAGGAACGGAGAGAAATAAAGAGTTTGAGTTTGAGTTTGAGTTTGAGTTTGAGTTTGAATGTAACATAAGCCACTTGACCGAACTCACCTTCTAGAGTCCCTCATGGAGACGGAGGATACGATGGGAGGGAAACGTGAAGGTGAGGGCGTTTTCCTTTCTATTAAGTCGTCTGACCTCGAAGTCGCAGGATTCCTGCGCTACCTGCCATGCAGTTGTAATGAACACCTTAATGAAGGTATACCTTTTCCGTTATAGCTTAATGAGTGGGGACACTCTAGAAGAGCGCCGAGCTATATCATGCGAAGCATTATAGGTCGATAATGACCGGAGTTCATGTTTACATCAATTACATATGAAGTGCCTACTGTGAAACATGACCTGCTCTCTGAAAACTTCAGTGGGTTCACTTTCCCACAAAGCATTTGGGAGAGACAGTGAGCTGCACTCTGTGGAGAGAGCTTGGTAACGGACAAGCCTAAAAAATATAATTAGACAAAAGGAAGAAACTGTTCGCGCTGTGACACTAAACGTGACGTTTCATAGTGCTTACATCATGCTCAGTATTACTGGGCAGACTTTTTTTTAGATCTAAACATATACTAGGCATCGTCATTTCCCGAGCTCCCGCAGTAGATTGAAGCGATTAAATCTACAAGGTTATTTGCGGGATTGCAGACGCAATGGAATTTTAGTGTGTACGGCGACCAAGTAGTGATCCAAAATGCGTGATTTGTGGACCGCAACGGAATCACGGAGTACGCCAATCAAAAGGACAAGATAGAACACTTGCATAGAACGAGCCATGAGGAAGCAGCCAAGTTTGTCCTTACTGCCTGGCCTCTCCCCCCCCCCTCGAATATTTACATGTGTAAAAGTTGATGAATGCGGGCAAAGGAGGAGAAAGTGTGTGTGTGTGCGTGTGTGTGTGTGTGTGTGTGTGTGTGTGTGTGTGTGTGTGTGTGTGTGTGTGTGTGTGTGTGTGTGTGTGTGTTTGTGTTTGTGTGTGTGTGTGTGTGTGTGTGTGTGTGTGTGTGTGTGTGTGTGTGTGTGTGTGTGTGTGGAAATGTGTGTCTGCTCTGATACGTGCTGTGTCTGCTCTTGTGTGACCACACGCCCCTTCGCGATATCTATGATGCCTTTTGAATGGCAACGTGCTCCCTCTTGCGTCCCGATGCGCGAACAAACATGTTTTAGAGCGCAGCTATTAGGCGCCCGTTCCCGGGTTTGCGGTGTCGCCGTCGAAGTAACCGGCCCGCTAAATTTAGCGGGAAATTGAATTGGCGTTGCGGTCAAGTGACGTAAATTTTCTTGCTAAATTTAGCGGGGAAAATGACGTCACATCATTTTGTGTGACGTCACCCATGAACAAATTAAGTCTCTTCGCTAGATTTAGCGGGAAAATTGGCGCCGCGTGACCTCAACACCAATTCAGTTTCCCCGCTAAATTTAGCGGCGGAAACAACGTCACATGACTTCGTGTGAAGTCACCCATGAACAAATTCAGTTTCTCCGCTAGATTTAGCAGAAAACCTGACGTCACGTGACCTAAACACCAATCTGATTTGTAAGGAGGAGGAGGGGCATATCCTCCCCTCCAGACCCTCCCCTCCTCCTCCTCAAGATCTGCGCTCTAATTTCGCGTTACTGAGATTTGTAAACGTCTTTCATTTATTTATTTTTTACCCTTTTTCGCCATACAGTGTTTGACAGCATAATTAAATAAAAGCTGAATAATTCTTTTTAAATCTGGGTTAGAAGTGAATTTCTATAGCTTTTTGTCCAGTAAATTCCGTTGGAACACTTATCTTGGGCAGAAGTAAAAGTAAACCGCATTTATAAAAGAAAAAAAAATACGTGCAACGATTGCCGCCGGGCATGGGTAGGACGTCTCTGCCGCCTGTTATCTCTCTGGAGCGTCGTGACGTCATCGACAGCGTCTCCGGGCAAGCTTAGAGACGAGCAAGGGACATCTAACCCCGCTGATGACGTCACTTTTGGATTTTTTTCTCTCCGCTTTCGCGCTTTCCTACAGTCGGCGCGCCGCAACAGGGTTGTCTACGTCGGAATTTTAATGGGCGATTAAGACGCTTCTACTAATAAGGTACAAAGAAAACTTAAGAAACAATTTTAAACGCGTCTGCGTTACAACGTTTATTGTGTGTTCGAATTCAAAGGACCCCTTCAGCTTTCCTTTAGGGAAGCGTGGGACGTGGCGAGTCCCGAGAATTCGTTACCGCTCAGCAGCCCATGAAAATCAGGCATCAAGAGATCAGGACGCCCAACATCCCTAAGCAAGAAGCACGGACATTCAACTCACCTGTAATCAGTTTTGGTCAACACTAGCGCATTTGTCGACACCGACTAATATATGATATTACTTTCGTCGAGGGTCTGTAGTAAATTCTTCATCACCTTGTATTCTGAACATTTTGTATCACCCTACAACAATTACGGTTGAAATTAGGGGTATTGCAAATAAAGAAATAATAATAAAAAAGCATAATAAGCCACTCCCTGCGTGTCCTAAGCTCCTAGCGACTATGCGGAGAGGAAGTCGTCTGCTATTCTGAGAATACTGTTCTTTTCTGGGAATACTGTTCCGTGATATCAGGACTATTGAAAGGCCACCGATTGCTTTTACTTGACATTCTGATTGGTTTACGACAGTTTGCGTATGGTTAGCTTGCGTTTGAACAGTCAGTCATGTTTAAACAACTTTTTTGCTGTGCCCATTTCTAACGCAGAATTGTTTCTATCGTAGGGATATACTACAGATGGCATGCCATACCATGATTTGTTAGTTTTTTATCATTTTGGTAAGTTTATAACATGTCGCCACCAGGAAGCGCCGCTGCGCTTAGGACAGTATATTCCATGGTACGATTTTCTTGACGCGAATTTTGAATCATTTTGTTAAGTTTGTCACGTCGTTATCGGATAATAAAAATCTCCTCTATACAGATATACCATGTAATATTTCGTAAGGTAGCGCACCTCATGACACAAAATTGCGATGGTGTACAAAAGGAAATAGGGCAACTCTTGGGAATGTAAAAAAAATAATTATAAATTAAAAACAAATCGTAGACTTAGGTTCTCGTTTAGTACATGTTGAGGCCTGCTGCCATAGACCGCACAGTAATCTGATATTAATTTCATATAACTTCCTGTCACGAATCTTAATGATAATATAAAATCTAGGTTTTGTTTTAGTTGCTGTTTGTAATTTTGTGATTATTCCCATGTTAACAAATGTGCGTACAATGGAATCACAGTGTATTACCAATATATTCACAACTTTTTCATAATGTGTTTAGAAGGTATCCACATTGTTCGTAATGCTAGGGTCACTGACGGCTTCAGATACGAGGTGCGTGGCATAATGCAATATGTTCACTCTTCCCTCTTCGTGATTGGTTCTTGAGCATTTTTATCAGTTAACGTCGCAACCTTATTGGCTGCGCAGTAATAATTAAATGCCAAAGAATCCTCACGCCTAGCCTTCTTCAGCTGTAAATGACTATGCGGATCGCCAGTTCGTCTGTTTCTAGATGTCAAAATGCCGGGTTTTGATTGGCTCTGACTGGAAGGATAGTGGGTAGACCTCAACACTAGCTTCCTTGAGGTCTACCAACTATCGTCCTATCAGAACCAATCAGAGGTTGGCGTTCTGACGTCACCACATCCCGTGTGCAAGAAACAGAAGAACTGGCGATCCGCATAGCGCCGTAATATATGTATGACGTACCACCTTAATTCGAAACAAATTTCTTTTTAAAAGGTCGTGAAATGGTAAAATAATGCGGTGTGTGCCGCTAGAGTTATACGGCCAGGAGGACAGAATACAGAGAGGATAATCACCACGATAATTCGAATAACCAGCTAAGATTTGTTATTTAACGTTTTCATTTGTGAAAATGAACATAAGGTTTTAATTAGAAACTTGCTGAGCGTCATTTAAAACCAACGAATGTATTAATGCTGAGCGCAAGTTCGGCTTCTTCTTGTGCAAGAGGCCTGGTGACGTCATGACGACACCGAGCTCTGACTGGCTGATTTAAAAAATAGTGGGTAGACCTCAAGGCATCTAGCATTGAGGTCTACCCACTATCCTTTCAACCAAAGCCAATCAGAGCTCGGCGTCGTACTGACGTCACCGTAGCTTCCGTGCTAGAAGCAGACGACTTGCTATCCGCCTATTTGGAAATATTTGAAGCACGTGGTAAGCGCGAGGGAACGCTAAACTTTTTCCACTCGTGCATTTGGTGCAACGGGCGCAACACTGGCGGCTCGAACACGTGGACGTAATAGGGAGTTTTCGTAGACCGCGTTTCCTCCTCCGCTAAGCCCTCCCCAACGAAGCAGCCGCTACTGCGCCGGCGCGCCGATGGCTTTGCCTGTAGAGTTTCGGCTAGCGTAGCTGGTTGCGGAGAGCGTTGCGGGACAGCGGAAACGATCTACAAAATCTCTCTAATGATTATCATCCGCGTTTCCGGAACACGAGCGTTGCCCCTGTTACACGAGCGGATACTTTAGCCCACCCTCGCGCTTACCCTGTGCCTCAAATATTTCTAAGAATTGGCTGATTTCTGGGTTTTAGATTACTCTCAGCGAAGTTCCTTATTTACCATATGTTTGTTTTTACTAACTATTCTACCTTTTACGGCTTTTTTTATACATTTATTTAGCTGATAAGTCGTACACTGTGTATAAAAAAATGTATATTCACTACTCCTTTTAGCTATTGAAAAATGTTTCTTTCTGCTGTAAACAAAAAAAGAAAACAAAGCGTTTTTATAATAATTTTGAGTAGCATCTTGCAAGCTTTTTATATTTTAATTACTAGTATTATAAATACGTTTTTATTATGTTGAAATTTATACTGGTTGCCTGCACTGTAGTGAGGGACTCGACTTTTACATTAGTGTTTTCTAACATACTTTTATAGCCTCTAGCGATCTTCAGTTCCGGAGTAGATTAAAGTACGAAGACATTAAAACTGTCGGTGCCCTTTTGATAATAAAATAGAGGGACATTATCGACCAATTTTTGATTTATGCTGTTTTTGATTCATTTCCTGTGCCCTGCTGCTGAGTGCTGTAACGGGGGTTGGAACCTAGTCAGGTGATTCGTTTTCGCCTTTTGTCCCAACCTCCCTGACAATTGTGTCAAAAATAAATAAACAAACAAACAAACAAAACAATTATGGTTCTATTCACTTGCCATGTCGAAGTTCTTTTTTTTCAATTAGGGCTTTCTAATCTCATTTTAATACATCTAACGATCTCCATTCTCTTAGTGATTTAAAGGACGAAGAGATTAATATTGCCGGTGCCTCTTTGATAATAAGATATTGTAAAATTAACAGTAAACCAATTATCGTAGAACTGATCCCAATGCTCCCGTTAGAGGCGGATGTTATCACTGCTCGTGTAATGAGTGTGATTTTATGTTTTCTTTGAACTATTAGTGCCTTTAAAAAATAACATTATAAAACCTCTAACTGGGACTAAAAGCTTTCAAGTGTCATGATGCAAGTTCTCCTCCTAATAATGAAAATGCACTCACTTCCGGAACAATGCCGGCGCGTCAGTTTTCGCCGCACAGACCTTGGATATGCAATACCTGAGTTTTACGGTTAGAGGAGAGCGCATAGTGATACCGGAAAATTAAGGACGACCTTTCACATGTAGCGCCATGTTCAGTGCCACATCGCGCATGTTTTGCATAAATATTTTTTTTTTTTGGTGGGGGGGGGGGGGCTTTGTGCGTGTGTGAGTGTGCAGACCTTTTTACTTGTAGTTTAGTGGTTCAGTCTTTGAGCGAAATGCGAGAAAACAAACATGAAGATGGTCATTTTCGTTTTTGGGTCTACAGTGTATATTCTTAAATCTTTTTTGACGCAACGCTTTGCCGCCGGCATGCATATGCCCTAAAACCAGTAATATCTGCTTTACTCACTGACAAGGTAAGAACGGCCGGGCGTGCTTTTGGAACGCGTGGCCTCGAGCACGCCTTCGGTGCCTTCCGTCGTTCTTTGGTTGCGCGTGTGGACGTTCGAGGCTCACGTGACTCCCAAGCATTGTCGAAGCTACAAAGCTCGCTCTGGAAGCATAATAACTGATCCTTCTTCCTGTCGTGTTTGCTCTGACAGTGACTATAGTAAATGAACCAAGTATGATCGCATTTCTCTTTGTTATTTGTTTCGTTACTTTCTGTTCCGACACAAGGACGACGGGGCCCACACCTCTCCCCAACAGACCCGAAGAGGATTTGCCCAGTTTGTTTTGTTTGAGATTAGTCTGTTTTAAACCGTCGGAATTTCATGTCAAGCTGGCTAGAAGGGCAGTTGTGACATTTGCACGGTACAAAGTTCGCTCTCGGGAAGTTTGAGATCAGCCAACTCCTCTAGGAGAGAAAGGCTGTAGAGCTTGATTTTAACGTCATCAACAGAATTCCAGTTCACGGCACAGAGTAAGCACAAGCGCTGCGTCCCATGTAGCACAGTTCTTTCTTTGGGCCAAAAGGCGTGCTTTGTCTAGAATATTAGGGCCTTATGAAGCCCAAAGCAGCCAAGGTAAGGACAAACTTGACAGAGTTTGGATATCTTGGCCTTAATTCGCCGAGATACCCAAAATAAAAGTTCAATCTCAAAATGATTTTGAGATTAAACCTCTATTTTGTTTCAATGTAGACCTATACCTGTTTTCACCTCAAGAACCATAGGAAAAAAAGTCCGGCTTCTCGCGGATGATTACTAATTTTCACCTTTAGGTGGAGATTTAAGATATATTTATTAGCATTTTGGAGTGGATACACGTTATCTTATCAAAGAGTACACGTTTCAAACGCCAAAAGCATCGCCTGTGCCTCCGACAACCAAATCTGGCGAGAACTATTTCACGCGGCGTATGAACAATGCGCAAAACTTACTGTTTTCTTGAGGTGAAAACGGGTATAGAAGAAGAGGTCGAGGTTTATGCGTGACGGCACCAGCACCGCACGAAAAAAAGAACAAATGCAAGAGGAGAAAATGGCTTGTTTGTCATGAGAAAATAGATAAACCCGAGCGAAGCGGACACCTTTGAACATCTTTACACCATCTTCACGCGTTCTAACGTAAAATTGAAAAAAAATAGCTATAATAGAAAAAGTACATAAATATTTTGCTGCTTCCGAAAAAAAAACGTAGTTCCCTCAACAGCACGCCGTGATGGAAAGCCGGAATAAGGTTTGCGCACTTGTGCTCCCCACTCAGCCGAGTCAACAACGTCCTCGCCAGCCAATCTGGTTAACACTCTCGAAACAAGGCAATCGCTTTCCATCACGCCTGTTTTTATCCAGCCGACAAGAACGCGGTCCATGCGTTCCATTTTTTTCCCCTTTTATAAATTCGGTAGTTCGCGCTTTATTTAGTTAATTCTGTATTGGGGCACAACAATCCATCTTGGCCAACAGGACGCGGAAAATCGATTCCACCCGTTTTGCGATTACGGTCGGCCACGAGACGAATCGACTCGAGGTGTCTGCAGATGGAGAAGCGATTGCTCTTGTTGGGGTCAAACCACGGTAAAAAATAAAAGGACATTTCCGTGAAGCCATAAAAGGTTAGCATCTATCCGCACCAACACACCGAAAAAAAAAGTGGCCAAAACGTCGTCACTTACACGAAGCACTGCTCATTCTTAGCCTGATAGTGCGGTGGAAGCTAAGTGCTGAATGGACCAATCATCCGCCTGCTATTTGCCACGTCATTAAGCTCCCATGCGCAGGGAGCAGGGTCAGGTGACCAGAGGAATCCGGCTAATTGTTCCGACAAGCGCGTAACGAAAATCGCACTGTCAGCTTAGGGGTGAACGGAGTATATTGGATGTGTTTTCCCCTGTGAAATGTGAAGCCGTAGCTCAGTTCCTGGGAAAAAGAACAAGGGCATTCTTGAACATTTTTAACGGAGGAAATTGACGCAAGCTGACCGAGGATGCTTATCAGGAGAAGGTGGCAGTCACAGGCAACGCTTCTAGTAAAACAAGGTCGCCATGCTCGATTTGCTCGTCATCTACCGGAGATCAACGCGGGGCAGAGGTTTTCTACGAGCGCGGTGTCAGAGTTCGGCCGGGACTCGTGCCACGATTGATTACACCTGTACTATCTCAACGCTGACTCAGCACTTCCATCCTGTCCGAAGAAAATTAAGCGGACCTTCTTACCTAGGAGCTGTGTCGCAGATGGCCAATTGGAGCAGATAGGAAGTTACATAAAAGAGCAATGCTCGGCTGCAGTGCTCTGTCTATGCGTTTGCCATTTTGGCTTTCAATTCCGGCATTATCCTAAGGTTTTTTTTTAATCGATAATTTCTTTCTTTTTCAAAATAAAGTTTTTGTTAAATCTGATCCGCCGCTTAAGTTGCGGCATTTTGGATTCCGACATTTAACATCAGCTCCCGATAGGAGCACACGCATGCAGACTGCTAGCCTGAGTCAACAGTCCGCCAGCCAAGATATCGTTCAAATATTCAATAATGTATTATTATCCTTTCCTACAAAAAAAAAAAATTAAAATATCTCCTGGGGAGACAGATAACAAAAAATAATCATTTTATGAACATCTTGAGGGTCAACTTACAGATGGCGATTGTTCCGACTAAGTAATATCCGAATAATAAAAAGTAAAAAAAAGCAAGACGTACTAATCAAGCATGCGTTAACGTTAACTACAGACACACACAAACAACTAAATGCCATTTTTTTCTTCCTAAATGAGGGCGGAATTTATAGTACGTGTTGAAGTGTAGGTGAAGGGATTTGTTCGGCAAGAAGGGTTTGATGCGGAAGCCTGGAGTTGCCTATACCAATGAGGCTCTACAGGGGTGTTCATGAGCGTTATTAGTGTGAAAAAATATTTGTATCAATAAGCCAATGCTCGAAACGCAACTAGCCTCTCACAAAAGTATTTATGTATAGGATTATTATGCTGATATGGGATAATTGTAAATTTCTTGATGAACCTACACAAGCCCGGATGTGTTGGGTCTTCTTTGGAGTGATAATTTTATAAAATTATTTAATGTTTTTTGTTGTTTTTTAATGTTGTGCGATCTGAGAGAAGCAGCGGCGACAACGAGACAGTTTACTTCACCTTTCCTTCCTTGACATAGAAATTACAAGTTTTTTTTTGTTTGATTTATTTCGCAGGAAACTTACACCAATGATATTTTATTGTGATAAACGAACCACGCAAAGTCACGTTGACTTTAAGTTTTATTTCCACTCCGTTTATTGGATTATTTGTACAGCCATTCTTACACCCAAAGAGCACTCACAAGCATACATGTAAAAGGTATGATCCGAAATTACCTTTAATCATGCGGTAGATGAAAAGCAAACCCATAGCCGCCTAAAACCTGGCAGATCGCAAAGAGAAGCGGCCGCCGAAACGGAAAAGGTGGAGCGGCAAGCAGCGGATGAAAATAGAGCCACGTGACTGGCGCCCCGCTGCGGCGAGACGCCGAAACACACTTCTCCCGAGCGAACAAGTGTATTTCGGGTCCTAGCCGCTGCAAAATCTGTGTGCTGAAGTCCAGGTTCCCCGAGAAATGGCTCCTTGATGCTGTGTGCTACCAGATCCTTGCTCTCCAAGTCTGCGACCGGGCACTCTACAACTCCGTCGTCGAACTGCCAGGCCTTGTGAGTATAGTTTGACCAGACAATCTACACGCTGGTAGATTGTCTGTCATATAGCATTTTTGATCCCAAATCGTAAAGGAATTGGTTAGGCTTCACATCTGATTGTTCGATTCAGACGTGGCATCTGAGGTTCTCGTCTGGCACTTTGGCAGTTACGTAGGAAGCCAGAAAAAACCCATAAAACTTCCAAACAAAAGTACTCTGGCAGTGACTAACGCTTCGGCGTAAAACCGTCTTGGGCCCATAATAGTTAGGCCCCCGGGATTGCCAAGCGTGTGCCAAGCCGGTTTCTCAGGCACGCTGCTTGGGGTCAGCGTTCGGTTGTACTCAGGTAAACTCGTGCTTTGCGCTGGCTTCCGGTAGATTACATAGAAAGCTCCAGCACTATATATGACCTTGCTGTTCATACGAACTTGGTTGACCGGCATACTGTCAGCTGGGTCTGGCAGGCGATGCTAAGCGCGAGCCGGGCTTCCAGCGTCCCTCAGCGCGTGGGTACAGGCACTGTCAGGGCCACACGCTGTGCACCGGCTGCGTCTGGACCCAAGCTGAAACGAAGTATAGGTGGAAGGTGAGACAGGAACAGGCGAGGGAAAGGCCGAGGCTCACCTCAGTTGGGATGCTGCTTCGATTTACAGCTGATACTCCGCTATGTGGGCTGAATCTTTCCTTTGAAAAGTGCGCGCCATCTACTAGACATTGCTCCAATTATCTGAGTCTGCCAATGTTTGGTTACGTTCCCTGAGTATGTATTGAGGACTGCGTCAGCGTTTAGCGTGAACTCGGCTCGGTTCAAATCGAGAATAAATGCTGCGTTAGCGATCGGAGGGGATTCGGATAAAATCGTATGCTCCGTTCCCAAGAAATAACGACCTCCAATGCTGCATGACGGGGTTTTGAAAAGGGCCTATTTCGGGACCACTCTTGCTCGTTAGGCAAAGCGGGCGATCGGCACAACTACCAAACTACCCGTTGAATTCTGGGAAGCAGAAAAACATTTCGAAATCAAGCGGATGACGAAACGACACAGCTCAAGTAAGGAAAGAATCCACCAGCTACAACCAATGAGTTGAAAAACAAAGAAAAAAAAGAAAAGAAAAGAGGGGAAAGGGGGTGGGGAGGCGGCACCTAAACAATATCGTGCTTTGAGGTCTGGCAAAACGATCGCCATCTTTTCAGCTTTTTTTGTTTTTCCTTTTCGTTGTTTGCTGCGCTTCCTACATCCTTCACAGAGTTACCTTAGTGTAGGTTACACTTACTTGGTCTGCCTTATTGTGCACGGCTGATACGCGAGCGCAAATATTTTCGCGACCTTTAGGTTTGGGCATCAAATGTTCGACTAACATTGGAGCCCGATATCTCGACGCCATGGTGCGCGCTTTTCAAATATTCCACTGGGGCCATTTCATTTGAATCTGTAAGGTACCGTATTTTTGGGCTTCTTTTCCGTCTCTACACCCGTTTCGCTGATTTCGGCACATTGGATCCTTCCCAAAATGGTCGTCTTCAGATTGGTGTTTTTCTCGTTTTGCTTGATTTCTTTGGTAGCTAAATATTTTGGGCTCTTGTATCATTATCACTCTACTGTACGTACCAAGCTTAATTTGAATATAATGGATAATACTATTTTTTATCGTAAATGGAAACAAAATTAGGTTTTTAAAGTAACCTCAAAATATATTAAATATTTAGAAACCTCAACTTTAAACGTTACAAGTATTTTGACGATAATGACGTCCAGCTCGTCATTCTTCTGCAGCTCGCTTGCACCTTTGCATTTAGTTGTATTATAATCACAAGTATTTTGTTTTTATATTTAAGGCGGATAAAATTTTTAACTTATATTTATTGAAAAGTTTCTTAAAGGTTGCTGATAAGAAGTACGACCGTCGTGACAGGTCGACAGAGCAGGTTGTGCTCTACCTTCTGCGGGACCGGAATATCTGCAGAGTTACGGCCTTGATTGCATCCTGTTCCTTCAACGGTACCATGTAGTCAACGCAGATCATATTTATTTCAACTTCATAAAACGTAGCCCTTGTATTTTATCACTATGTTCATGTTTAAATTGAGAGTGAATTATAAATTGCTCTTGGTATTTTAGAGGAATAGGATACAACAAAGCTTTGGGTACATAGGTACCAAAATAAGTAATTAAATACTTCCTCAGTAACTGAATGACCCTAAAACCGTGCCGTAGGTTCAATGTTGGAGCCTGTAGTTAAATTATTCTCCGCTCTCTTGTTTCGTGGAACACTAGAGAATTATCTAGACACAACCTTCGCAGCGGAATTCAGCTTCTGCCTACCGGCAGAGAGCACAGAGAAGTCATTCGCCAGGTGAGAATTGCCTACCGGAAGAAAACTAAAATACGAGGCAGTAACAAAAACTATAAAGACAAATTTCTCACTTCAGGAACCCACCGGCGTCTCACTAAAATCGCATTGTTTTTATTAGAAACGTGCTGCTTTTGTTAGAAGCGCATCGACTTTATTGGAAGCGAGTTAAGCGTCTCGTATGCGCTCGACCGCCAAGCGTGAATCTGAACTGGGAAGGAAGGGAATCTAACGTAACAAAGCAGAAAAAGTATGGAGTTAGAAAGTATCGCATATTAGTACATGTCGCGCTGTACAGGAAGTTGACAGCACGTTAAAGAGCACAAAAAAGCCCCTCCGGTTGTACGATTCCACTTCCGGTACGGACAAACGATCCCTCTTTCCTTTTGCCAGTGCGGTGGGAGCTACGCGGCCGCTGGACCAATCAAGGGCTTCCTTTTCATCACCTGATCTCGCTCCAGTCCCGTGGATGTCGGTGGGAGATTGATCACGTGGCGAAAGATGGGGGCATGACTGCTTCCACGAGCACGTAGCTTCCACGGCACTCTCAGCATAGGGTTGAACGCAGTATGAAGCTAACTTTGCTGTACTGGCCGACATCTCTGGTTGGTTGTAAATGTGGAACCTGGTTAGCTCGAAAGGCGCCCTCTTATAGTACACTCCCTGCGGGAAGAGAGAGTCGTGTTACGAAAATTAGATTAGGCTCGTCAGGCAATCCGGATCGGGAAGCTATAGGAACGTCTTCGTCATCAGGGTGTTGTTCACCCGCCACAAGGAAATAGTTCTCATCTCATGCGTTCAGTAGCAGTAGGACAAATGTCATGGCCGCCTTTGTATTTAGGGAAATAAAATTAAGCATTCTAAAATTACCAAGGCAGTGCTTGTAGGTTGTTTGAACGGGATTGGGACGGGTGGGAAAGAAAAATAGAAAGAACCACGAAACAAATCTTGCGTGGGTACCCGACCGATGAACAGTAACGGCTTTACTTTGGTCTAAATTTGTGAATTTTAGCAGTATATGCCACGCAACGTTCAAACATGAGCACTTCGTCAAGAGCTGGGATTCACCCTACCCCGAACTCTCTACTTAAGAAATGAAGACAGGGACAGCAGCGAACCTCGAAAACAAAGCTTGTCTTCAATCGACTAGCTTAAAATATCAAATTTCTTGAAAGTACGAGTGTCCCTTGTTACCCTCCGTTTACTCTTAGGATGACAGTGCGGTGAAAGCTACGCTCTAGCCGTACTGATCAACTACTTCGCTTTCATCACCTGATATATCTTTCTGCGTTTGTATGACAGAGAGCGGGATCACGGGGCACAAGATAGACCTATGATTGCTCCAACAAGCACGTAACTTCCATCGCACTGTTAGCTTGGGGTGAACGGAGCAGCTTTCCCAGTCCCAGCACAATCGCTTGCCATGTTGTTTGTGTAGGTAAAATAAGCAGATTACACGTCGGAGGTCACGCGCTATCTCAAGTTCTTTGCGTTGCTTGGTAACCGAAGCGGCTTGTTTGTGTTTTGTTTTACGTTGTTTTGCTTTTGTTTAGGACGATAGAGGGAAGGCCTGAGTAAGAACGAAGGGTTGTGGAAAGGAATAAGCAGACCCTTAAAGTTTAAAATCTAGGCCCGGTTCATTCGATTTTTAGGTTCTCCTGTTTCTGTTGTTTAACATTTAGTTGTCTATTTTTACTAGTTGTTTTCTTTTTTGTTTTCTGAGCTGCAATTCCAGGGAGGATGTCAGTCACCCTGCCTTTAGCTTTATTGCACAGGATCGTGGTTGATGCGATGCGAAACATCTCAAAAGGGGCAACCCTTGCCCTAAAAGCCTCACAAATAAAATGCCCCCCCCCCCGTCATTCTAACGCTCCTGGCGACAACAAGAAAAAGCATTCTATTGTTGCATACTGGATAAAAACGTACGGGAAATACTTGGAATTTCCCCGCACCGAAGTGGGTCCGCTGCCTTTGTAAGGGATTTGCTGCGCGCGCGGGCTCTGTGATTGACACCGACGCCGGAGCTTTCTGGAAAGTTGAAAGCTCGGGACAGAAGGATTTCAGCTCAAGGACCAACCACGTCGTAGCTGTAAAATATAGTACTTGCTTGTTAGTGCCAACAAGGACAGCTCGATAAAGCGTTTCAAATTTAAGACCGGACACCCTCCCTGCAGGATTCGGACGCAACTCTTCACACGTTTGTTCAAACCTTAGTGCGTGTCTTATTTTCGTCAGTTATGTTCCTATGGCTAAGACGGAATAGATCGTACCACTTCGAGGATATGCGAAGCATGCAAGTCAGCGCGAGCATATATCGAAATAACCCCACAATTCTTTGCGTCACGCGGTGCGATTTCGGATTTCCGGGAGGCCTACTGGTATTTTCTGGAAAGGTCTGGTTTGCCATAGCCTCCCTCTATACTCGCAAAGCCTGGCAGTGCGACGACGGAGCCATAGAGTGCCCGGTCGCAGATTTGGAGAGCGAGGATCTGGTAGCACACAGCATCAAGGAGCCATTTCTCAGGGAACCTGGACGTCAGCGCACAGCTTTTGCAGCGGCTGGGACCCGAAACACACTTGTTCGCCCAGGGAGAAGTTTGTTTCGGCGATCTCGCCGCAGCGGGGCGCCAGTCACGTGGCTCTCCTGTCATCCTCTGTCTGCCGCTCCACCTTTTCCGTTTCGGGGGCGGCTTTTCTCAAGGCGATCTGCCAGGCTTCAGGAGGATATATGTTTGCTCTCTATCTACCGCATGGTTAAAGGTAATTTCGGATCATATCTTCTGCAGTGCTTTTGTGAGTGCTCTTTCGGTGTAAGAATCGTTGTATAAATAATTCAATGAAAGGAGTGGAATAAAACTTAAAACCAACGTTCCTTTGCGTGGTGCATTTATCATAATAAAATGTCGTTGGTGTAAGTTTCTTGCGAAATAAATCAAACAAAAAACATCTTTTAATTTCTTTGCCAAGAAAGGAAAGGTGAAGTAAACTGTCTGGTTGTTGCAGCTGCTTCTCTCGGATGGCACAACATAAAATTTGAAAAAAGAAAACATTAATACATGTCTAAAATGGGCACTCAAAAGAAGACCCAAGACATCCTGGCTTGTGCGGGTTCATCGAGAGATTTACAATTATCCACTATCAGTATTATGCATCCTCCACATAAAATACATTTGTGAAAGACTAGTTGCATTTCGTTCATTGGCTTATTTATACAAATATTTTTTCACACTAATAACGCTCGTGAACACCCCGTAGAACCTCACTGGTATAGGCAACTCGGGCTTCCACAACAAACCCTTCTTGCCGCACGTGAGAAAAACTTGTCGCAGGAAAACAAATCCTTTCACCTACACTTCAACACGTACTATAAATTCCGCCCTCATTTAGGAAGAAACAAAATGGCATTTAGTTCTTTGTGTGTGTCTGTAGTTAACGTTAACGCATGCTTTATTAGTACGTCTTGCTTCTTTTTTTTACTTTTCTTTATTCGCATATTACTTAGCAGGAACAATCGCCACCTGTAAGTTGACCCTTAAGGCCCATTTCTACTCTTGCGACCTCTTAAAACTAGATTCCTTAAAACCTCTTACAACGAGAGGACACACTGGCGCCATCTATTGGGTAGCAGTGTAAACTTGGCGGTCCGGCATATTTTCTATTTCTCTCGCGCATTATCCTTTCTTTCTTGGCTCGAAAATCTCTTCTCAGCGTTATAAACGAGCCTTTTGTAAGATATTACGCACATTTGACCTCGGAAATCCCACAAAACCTTCGCTCTTGTGAAATGCAGTTCCAGGGTCACCGCATAGATGGCGCCAGCGTGCCAGTGTGTTCTCTCGTCATAAGAAATTTTAAGAGGTTTTAACAAGTCTCGTCTCTCTCGGTCGTTCTCGGTTGCAAGAGTGTGAACGGGCCTTTAAGATGTTCATAAAATGGTTATTCTTTGTAATCTGTCTCTCCGCAAAATATTTTATTTTATCTTTTTTTTTTCTGGAGGAAGTATTAATAATATTATTGGATATTTGAAAGACATATTCGTCGGCGGACTGTTGACTCAGGCTAACAGTCTGGATACGTGCTCCTACTGGGAGCTGAGGTTAAATGTCGGAATCCAAAATGCCGCAACTGAAGCGGCGGATCGTATTTAACACAAGCTTTATTTTAAAAAAATAGAAATTATCGAATAAAAAAGAAAGACCTTTAGAATAATGCCGGAATTGAAGACCAAAATGGCAAACGCATAGGCACAGAACTGCAGCCGCGTGTCGCTCTTTTATGTAACTTCCTATCTGCTCCAAGTGGCAATCTGCGCCACAGCTCCTAGGTAAGAAGGTCCGCTTAATTTTATTCGGACAAGATGAAAGTGCTGAGACAGCGTTCATATATTACAGGTGTTCAATCAGTCGTGGCACGAGTCCCTGCCGAACTCTGACACCGCGCTTGTATACAACCTCTGCCCCGCGTTGATTTCCGGTAGATGCCGTAGCAAATCCAGCATGACGACCTTGTTTTACTTAGAAGCGTTGCCTGCGACGCCACCATCTCCTGATACACGCGAGAACTTATCCTCGGTCAGCTTGCGGCGTCAATGTCCTCCGTTAAAATGTTCAAGAGTGCCCTTGTTCTGTTTCCCAGGAACTGAGCTACGGCTTCACATTTCACTATGGAAAACCAACCGGTTTACTCCGTTCACCCTAAGCTGACACTGCGGTGTTAGCCACTCGCTCGTCGGACCAATTAGCCGGATTCCTCTGGTCACCTGACCCTGCTCCGTGCTCATGGAAGCTTAATGACGTGGCAGATGCCAGACGGATGATTGGTCCATCCAGCACTTAGCTTCCACCGCACTATCAGGCTAGGAAGGAACAGAACATCAAAAAGACACCTTTGGTTAAGCTTATATTTCGCTTCTTTTAAGTGACGACGCTTTGGCCACTTTTTCCGGGTGTGTTAGTGATGATCGATGCTAACCTTTTACGGCTTTACAGAAAATGCCCTTTTATCTTTTGTCGAGGTTTGTCTCCAACAAGAGCAATCGCTTCTCCATCTGCAGACACGTCGAGTCGATTCGTCTCGTGGCCGACCGTAATTGCAAAACGGGTGGAATCGATTTTCCGCGTCCTGTTGGCCAAGATGGATTGTTGTTCCCCAATACAGGATTAACTAAATAAAGCGCGAACTACAGAATTTATAAAAGGGGAAAAAAGAATGGAACGCATGGAACGCGTGCTTGTCGGCTGGATAAAAACAGGCGTGATGGAAAGCGATTGCCTTGTTTCTAGAGCGTTAACCAGATTGGCTGGCGAGAGACGTTGTTGACTTGGCTGAGTGGGGCGCACAAGTGCGAAAACCTTATTCCGGCTTTCCATCACGGCGCGCTGTTGAGGAAACTACGTTTTTATTTCGGAAGCAGCAAAATATTGATGTACTTTTTCTAGTTATATGTGTTTTTTTTTCAATTTTACGTTAGAACGCGTGAAGATAACGTAAATATGTTGAAGGGTGTCCGCTTCGCTCGGGTTTATCTATTTTCTCGTGACAAACAATCCATTATGTCCTCTTGCATTTGTTTTTCCTTCGTGCGGTCCTGGTGCCGTCACGCATAAACCTCGACCTCTTCTTGTATGTGTAAAAACAAAATAGTGGTTCAATCTCAAAATCACTTTACTTGAATCTAAAAATAGAAGGCGTCCGAAGAGTACCCAAAAGGAAGAACAAAAAGATGTAGTGAGCCGCTTTGAAGATTCCTTCTTTCTTCCCTGACCAAATACGAAACAAAAGGAACCCTCCTATGGTTGAGAAAACATCCAGCGGCAAAATATCCGTGGAACTTGCTTGACACGGTTCTCTTGCTTTTGCTGATTTTGACGTGCATTGTTTTGTCGTCCCACTGAGTAGGGGTATTTTTAGCAATACTGGTTGAAAAGGTCCGCCAAAGATATCTTTGCGCCTGTGTTCCATCGCAGCATCAGCTTGCCTTGGGGTATCTTAAGAAACCAAACCACCAAAGACGCCATTTTGTGCCATCGTGACGCTGACTGGATCACAGAGACTTTAAAAGGACACACTCTCCACCAATCGGCTGAACTCTGCCAGCATGAATAAATTTATTCTGAAGCATGTGACAAATACTCAAGCCTGTAACAAATACATGCAACAAATACTTGACAAATACTGTGCGATGATATTTAAAATTTTGATTGAAGGTTTATTTTAGTTGTTTGTCGTACTTCGAACTATTACAAAATGTGGATATATTTATGTAGAAAATGACAATCCTTGAAAGATTGAACGTCAGCTCGCTGAGTATGGTTCTCAATATATGTTACAGCGATGTAATATAAGATGGCGGAATTCAGCTTAAAGAAGTACCGTAATTTATTTATTTGTTCTGCTAAGAGTGCGTCACAAACAAGTTTCGCCATAAAAACGCGCACTTTATAAACAAAGGTGCAGAAGAACAAAAAGAAGACACGAACAAAAATTTAGAAATTAAGATCGAAAACACTCCTCAAACCTGTCATCAGCGTGTTGACAAGTGTTTTAAAAGTAAAATGATAAAACAAAATCAAGGTTATTCTTTTCACGGTTAAAAAAATTGCATGCGTGTCATGGGTGATCCAAAATTTACATTCATTGAGTAAAGCAAGGAGAAAGCTCTAATGTGCTTTCCTGGAACAGAAAATGAAATGCCACTAAGAAGCGCCGGTGCATCAATTATGGCATTCGCTACGTCATACAAGAATTACATTCTTTCGTCCGTTTCCTATCGCACAAAGCTACCGGGTCAAACAAGTTAAGAAGCATTTTATGTTCAAATTAAACACGCCTCCCAATCCATCAGTCGTATATAGTACGCACAAGACAACGGTGCACTCTTTCTGAGATACATGATTGGGTAACACCGACAAAATTGCACACGACTGAACCGAATTACAGATCAAATAAAACAATAGCTATAAATATATGAATCATACATGCATAAGATTTAAAATGACGCGGAACTCGTATGATGACGCCCAGCGCTTTGAAAGAATCGTGGACACTTTTCGAAACATGCGCAGTAAATAAAAGGCGTGAATCGAACAGCACACCGAGGTCACGAATACTAGCCAACCTCATAAATATCTAGCTAAATATAAAAAAAGGAATAAATGATGCGGTTTGTTTTTGCGTGGAAACGAAACAACTTTCCTTTGGCAAGGGTTGAGCAGAAGATTATTTTCGTGCTGCAGTTTTAAACTACATTAACATCGGCTTGCAGCATTCGGCCCTATGTGATCGAATTTATTTCATACTAAACCTTCATATCATCAGCAAACTCCAGTAGCTCTGAGTGCTGCGCATGACTTACTAAATTGTTAACAAAAACGTTGAAAAGAAGTGGCTCTTGTGACACTCCTGAATCGCTGATGTATACAGCTGCACGAAATGTATTATACTGTGTACCGTAGGTACGAACTGCAACGGGGACAGAGACCTTCGTCAGGCATTTTCTGCAACAGGATACCTTGCTGGGCTGGTTGGTTGAACGACATAATGAGAAACAGCGCAAAAGGGACAGGACACAAAGTGGAAGAAGGACACAGGACATACGCTGAACTAACAACCAAAGGTTTACTATAACTTCCACGCGTCTCTGTTCCTTTAGTCTCTGTTCCCCTTCTGGTTGATCCGAAAGAAATAGAACTTCAAACTTCAAATACAGGGTGATGAAAACAATCCCGCATACGACACTTTGTTTAACCTTTAACCCAAATAACTTGACAGACAACTACACAATGGCCTAGTCACGCCTAAAGCGAAACGTTTTGTTATCGACGACTTATGCCCTACCGAAAAAGGGTATAACGTTTCGCTGACTGGATTATGGAACAGAAAATCTAACTGGATGTCTTGCTGAAAACCTGAAATCTAATTTGCAGACAATTGTCTGCAAACTGGATTTCAGGTTTCCAGCAAGACATCCAGTTAGATTTCCTGTTTGATAATCCAGTTAGCGAAAAAGTTATACTGTTTTTTTCGGTAGTGTGGTCCAACATGATCAACATCGTTCGTGCAATCAAAGTAAATGGCATCAACCTGCCACCGTGGTTAATATCATCGTCTCTTCAAATTTCACATTCAAATTCTTTATGTACTTTCCACTAGTTGCTTCTTCGAGTGCCTTCTCCATAATCAAAAATATATCGTCTGCTATTTTCCGCCGTCACTGCTATGTTTTCCTTTTGCCGTAGCCCAAGACGAAGCCAATCCGCATAGTATCCAGGTGATTATCCCGGCCGTTCCAAAATCGAGTCGCGGATCGTTTACTCCCGATGTCACGTGGTATTACCCGCTGACATAGAAGACAGGTTACTCGGGTAAGGATTTTTTGTGGAACATAGCCATCCTGTGGCATCTGACACCGCCTGCTAATTGTACGAGCAGACGCTCGGCTGCCTCCGGCATCGGCTGCTATTTCACCTCCGTCTATCGTCATCTGCAATGCCCGTAGGACGCGGATATGAACGCTGCGCATCGGCGTCCGTTTTCGCCGTCGTACGACTGCTCTTCCGCCCCCGTATAAAAAAAAAAAATTATAACGCTCGCAAGCCTCGATTGCTAAAGCGGATTTCTAGTGTTCCATCATTCGCGAGCGACGGTCCAGTACAAACGTCTGTCAGTTTTTGTCGATGTGCAGTAGCGAGCGAGAGGGGAAAAATATATGAATTCATTTTAGCTTTTATGTTTTTGCTGTTTTTTCTGTTGTTGTCGTTGTTTCTTGTTTGTTTTTGTTTTTTGTTTTGCATGGCATCCGCGAGCAAGGTGGTTGAGCATCATGGCGCACAATTAAAGCGCGACTTAAAATATTCGTTTTGGCAGGTCAGGTGCGCTGCAAAACTTGAGCTTTTTACTTTCAAAAGGAAGGACGGGAATATACCTGGACTAACTTGATGCTAGTTGAACGCCCAAGGGACCTTTTCCGAGAAGCGTTCTGCGCACGCGCGAGCGCCCGATGTCAAGCGGCGGAAGTCGGCACGAGAAATCGAGGAAATTCGGAAGGAGGCTGTGGATCAGCGAGTAGAACACGTAATTGCAGCATATATATATAATTGTGTTACACAAAAAAGAAAGTGGACGGAAAAAAATAACACGACGTTTGAGTGGACGCCATAGATGCCCCTCTTTAAAGTCGCATTGGTCGCGCGACAAGTCAACAACTCCGTAGGGAAAAAGTACCTAGAATGGCGGCTGTACCTCTAATCGCCGTAGTCGTCAGCTGTGCAACCTGTGCTTCACCGGAATCACCAGTTCTTCACGCCTTCACCGCCTCTTCCTATAGAGTACGGTCAATCCCCCTCCCGCGGCCGTGCCCATGGTCACCCAACTTTTGAGAATCCGCCAGATTGAGCGAAAGTTTCCTATTTTGTGATTGGCCGTTCCTCAATGGGGCGGGGCGCCGGCGTCCCCCGTCTCCCGTCGGCGCCGAGGACGTAGAACACCGTCGTTCGGCTCATTTCGGCTCCGGCGGCCCGATTTCGGTCCGAAACCGGTCCGAAAACCCTCTCCCCCGGCGGGAACGCCGCCCGGCTCTATCGCCGGGACGTGGGTAAAAACGGCTGTGTGAATGAGGCCTTATGCTTCTGACTGCCTCCTGCCACACCCGTCCGCCGCCGTCGCCATCGTTGCTCGCTGCTCGCTAGGTTACCTTGTTTTTCGCGGGTTCCCCCTGGTTCTCCCTACGAAGCTGATCACGAGGTATGAAAGTCCCTAGGTGCGTACCTTCGTACTGCTCGCGTGGCTCGCGTGCCGTCGCGCACGCGCCGCAGCTCAGAGAGCGAAGAAACTGGTAGCGTAGCTCCCATAATCGATTGGTAGCGCAGGTCACTTCCTCGATTTTTAGTTCGTGCAGCCACCGCCTGGTGCCGTCGGTATGTGGAAAAGGTCCATTGCCTCCTGCCAGATTGGCTCGCAAATTCTTACCTGTGTAGGTAGCTCCTTAGTACTGAAAAAGTTGTTACAATCATGGTTGTTGCACAATTTAAAGAACGACGAGGCCGCTTTCACGGGATCGACACGTACAAACGAACGAATCAAGTGAGATCGATCAGCATGGTGGACGTGGGACGCTAGGCTTAGACAAGTCCAGCTACGAAAACCAGGACCTGCAGAACGCTTCCGAAGGCGCGTACTTGCGACAGTTGTTTGCAGCAAACTAGGTTCGTTGAAATCTTTTTCTAAATATCTCGGTAAGCGCAGAACGACTCGCACTTATTACAATAAACGAGCATAACGAACTACGCTCGTTGAGCACACCACAAACGTCGAAAGCCGTGTTTGCTGTAGCTTGAAACCGAAACGGAGACGCAATCTCGGGATATCTTAAAAAACAATAATGACTCTACCTATACTCTGTTTCACCTTATGTTGTACCGCGCGAAAGGCTATAAGCGCGAGCTCCTTGCTCTGGTGTAGCTCTCGGTGGCACAAGCCCTCGTGCAGTAAGGGCAGCTGTCAACGCTATGAGCTCGCGCTTCCAGCCTTAGCTGCGGTACAACATAAGGTGAATCGGAGTATAGATTATTTGCTTCTCAAATATAAAGAATAGTCGATTAACATACTGTTGCGGCACAAAGATACAAATTTATAACCACCCTTTCACAGGTCAATAATCTCTCCAGCCAATAGAATATGTAAGCACCTTATAAGCACTGGGCGGGGCTTGGCGGGCTGCGACTTCCACCTGTTGCACCTAAATTTTATCTAGAAACCTAAATCTAAAAAAAAAAATATTTTTTGTGGTAATTTGTTTTTTAATACACACGTCCCTTTAGAAAAAAATATTCTTTCATTGCAGTGTTTTTTAAGTCTAGACGCAGCTGACGCTAGGAGCTGATGGGACGAATCGGTCAGCGTCAAAAGAGCACCGTCATGGTGTTCTTCGTGCTTCCGTACGTGTTCTATTATCGCTGAACCAATCAGAAACAGAGAAAACTAGTTGTGTCTTATTGTATTTTAAGCTTCGTCATTTGCTAGGATACTTCTGTTGGTCGCCGTGATTTGATGTCTGCTTGAACTGCAAGAAAGATAACTCAGAGTCCTTCTTTTAGAGTGTTGGGGCTAGAACTATCGTTCGATTATGGAGAACATGAATGCCAGCCGAACACTGACACGGGACTCGTTTCCAATCTGCCCCCGGCTTGCTCCCGGTGGGTGTCATAAATATTTCAGCGATACGATCTTTCTATCAACGAGGTACCATTGAAAGAGGTCAATGCTGTTACTTGCTTCGTGAATCGGCGACCTTCTTGCTTTCGAAACGGTGATAACGTGCTTGCGTCCCGCCATGCTTTGCGTTTCTTATGCTGTCTCTGAGTACAGAGGAAATATACGCTGTGTTAGGTTCGTCTGCTTTGCGCGTGTACTTGTTTACCCTCGCAGATGCAGCCGCGTGCTTTTGTAGCCCTCCCCCTCTTGCGACTGCACCCAATGACGGCGCGCGCTAGGCTACCTCGAGGGGAGAACTCCAGTTCGGAGCACGTGGAGCGAAAGCTCACGTTACAGAAGCCAAGGATCCTGGGTTCTATCCCCGCACCTGACCATGTCGATCTGGACAAGCGTCACACCGGCGTGCGGTAGTGTGTCACTACAGCGTGATGAACGTTAAAAAACCCAGGCTAGCGGTTTGTACCGCACTGGCTAAATTGTTCATCTACAGCTGAGACACGAGTCGCCCGTTTAGGCATACTATCTTCAGGCTATAGGCCTTTCCAAAAAAAAAAGAGCGTGTGGCCGGTACCATTTTAGAGTGTTCGTGCGTATAGCGCGTGCTTTGCTCGCTTTCTAAAGCGACGAACACGCACGTGCTGGGCTGTGAAGATCGCACGCTGGTCTGCGATTTTGTAAACATGGGAAAGGTCTATATAGACCTTTTTAAAAATCGCCTTCTGCGCGCTGCCATCTTTGTCTGTTGGGCTGTTGTAAGGCCTTCTGAGCATGCGCTGTTTATCTGCTGTGTATATGGACGCTTCACATATGTCGATAGCTCAGTGACTCGGCATTTTTCTCCCTAGGTGATAAGCGATGCGAAGGTCTATGCACACACACACACAAAACACAATTAGGATGTTCGCCATCACGGGTTTTCTGGGTGTTCTAGCATGAACAAAACAAAACAAAGCGCATGGTTATGGCGCATTCAGTGTACGTGAGTGGTTTATACTAGAATAGCAGATGTGCAAAGACAATGTGTGCCTTGACAGTGCACTTTTGGCGCTGCTTGATTTTCTTCATCGGATTATAGCTTGGGCGGTGGTCGAGACTTAGAGAAAAACGGAGTATAAATTTGAGTGTGGTTCCACCTGTGCCGTACGGCTAATCTGGTATATGAACACCCTTAAAAAAAGCGGAAGAGGTTGTTCAGAAACAAAAAAACGACTTAAAAGGTGAATTCTATCATTTCTTGTACCGTGAATTCGTACATCACGAGACTTCGAACCGAAACGTATCGATAGACGCGAAAAAAACAAAACAAAAACACACGAAAAAACAACCGCTGGTGGTGACGTATTACCCTGAAGTCTCAACTGCATCGCGCTTGCACCTGGTGAGGGAACGCGTGCAGTGTTTTTGATTGCTCGGGTAAGGCTTGAGGAAAACGCGGTAATGTTGGGATCCCTGTGCAGTATACGGCACGGATCTTTCTTCCCACCGAACGCTCCGGGAAGAAGGGGCTTCAGTGATAATTTGAAAGTGCGACTGTGGCCACTTGGCGCATTAATCTGAAATATAATCTTGATATTCCTGATCCCGCAGTCCAAATGAAGACGATGTAAGTGGTTTCCCTCAAAGACAGGACGACTTCAGTTTCCACTGACATTGATCACACATAGTCGCTTTTATCTCCTACATTACACCACAACCAAAACGCTTGCGGGTCAGTGGCGATGCGTGCGAGTCTAGTTAGACAACGTTAGAGCCACTTCCAACTTACAAAAGCACTGAAATGAAAAGCAAAAATTAGATGGCATAGATGGGAACGTCCTATTTTTTATCAACTTTCCACGAAAACAAATGTCCAATATTTACGCCGTTACACGCGATTTAGGTGGAGGTCACAGCCTGTTCTAAGCCCCGCCCGCAGATCAGTGGCCCCTCCCGTTACTACGGGATTGGCTTTGCTGCACGGCCCAACATGCTCGGAAGCCTATTGTCTTTCTTTCAGAAACATCCGGTGCGTCTAGTCTGGAAGTCCGACACTGTCCACCAGTCGTGCGAGCAGACGGCGCGGCAGCCTCCTGAATCGTCTGCTATTCCACCATCGTCTATCGTCGTCTGCAATGCCCAGGCGCGAATATGAAAGCTGCGCGTCGGCGTCTGTTTTCGTCTTCGTCTGTCTGCTTTCCCTCCCCGTCTAAAAACTTCTGCAACGCTTGCAAGACGCGACCATTGGTTGCGGCGTTCTAGCGTTCCATCATGCCCAAGCCACGGTCCAATGCAAGCGTCCTTCAGCGTCTCTCGATGTGCGGTAAAAGCGACCAGGACTAAGAAATATACAAAATAAATATGCAATCCTTCCAGATTTTTCGTTCTTAGTTATATTTTCGCATGACATCCTCGAGCAAGGTGGTTGAGCGTTATGACACACAATTAAAACGCGAACTAAAAACTATTAGCATTCGTAGGCCAGGTGCACTGCAAGACTTAAAAACTATTCCTTTCGAAGCAGAATGACGGGGACAAACCTCAATAAACTTAATGCGAGCCGAACGCCCGGTTGCCTCCGACCAAATGGCTCCCAAATTCTTACCTTTGTACGTATCTTCTCGGTATTGAAACCAAAGTTGCAGTCACAACGTTTGCACATTTCACAGAGCAGCGGCGCCGCTTTAATGGGAACCAACATCTTTATTTAGCATCAAGACGCGCAAAAGAACAAATCAAGCCGGATCAAGCAACATGATTGAAGTGGGACGCTAGCCTTGGGCCAGCCCCTCTACGAACAGATGCAGCCGCACAGCTCTTCCGAATGCGCCTATTTGCGACGGTTGTGTGCTGCAAACTAGGTCGGTTGAGGAGATTTTTCTGTAAACACATGGTAAACGCAAAACGACTCGAACTCATAAAAATAAAGGAGCTCAATGATCTACGCTCGTTTAGCACGCCATCACGCCTCAAACACCGGCAGCCATGTTTGTTATCATTTGAAACCAAAGCGGAAAAGGCAATCTCAGGATATTTTTGAATTCAATAATGACTCTATCTAGATTATTTGTCTCTCAAGCATAAAAAAGATATAGATTAAATCACTATTACGACAGAAGATGCAATTTTACAACCAACATATCACACGTCAATTATCTCTCCAACCTACGAGAGCCGAGAAAAGGTGCTTAGTTTTATAAGGAACGGGCGGGGCCTAGAGCGGGACCACCCCCGCCTACATTGCGCCTAATAGCGTAAATATTGCTTTCAAAAATTGTGTTTTTCGGGGAGAAATATACAAAAAATCAATTTGTCCGATCTAAGCCCTCTAAAAAATTGTTTTAGAGCCCAGATCTTAGGCGCCCGTTTCCGGCTTGAGCGGCGTCAGCGTCGCCGTCGCCGTCGCCGTAACCGCGTGGTGCATTGTGGTAAATGTCCCATAATGCAACGCGCGGGACTATTGACGTCACGAGTGACGTCACGAGGGTCACGTGACGTCACCGAGGGTCACGTGACGTCACCAGGGTCATGTGACCTCACGAGGGTCACGTGACTTCACGGGGGTCACGTGACGTCGCCAGGGTCACGGCTGACGAGGTCACGTGACTCACGAGTCACGTGACGTCAAGGAGGAGCAAGGTGGACAGGAGGAGGAGAGGGTACGGCCGAGGAGGAGGGCATGCCGTCCCCTCCGTACCCTTCCCTCCTACTCCTCTCAAGAGCTGCGCTGTAATTCGGCGTTACAGGGAGTTGTAAACGTCTTTCACTTTTTTTTCCTTTCATTTTAGTGTTTTCCTAAGGACGCTGGGCGCGGATTATTATCTTTCTTGCTTCATGATTCCTTCATCATCATTGTTATCGGTCAATGACTCAATCACATTGGCTGCGAATCGAAGCGAAGGTGCCCCGGACCCACCCCTACTTTGCCTGGGACGCGTCTCTGTTGGTGCGTTTAGCGTCTATGCGGACAGCAAGTCGTCTGCTTCTTGCCCCGGAGTTGCGGTGACGTCAGGTCGATGCCGAGCTCTGATTGGCTGTTGAACGAAAGGATAGTGGGTAAACCTCGATGCTAGAGGCGTCGAGGTCTACCCACTATTTTTATTGAAGCGCAGCTCTTAGGCGCCCGTTTCACGGCTTCAGCGGCGTCGCCGTCGGCGTCGCCGTCTTGGCGTCAGCGTGACCCCCGCCACGGTCATGTGACCCCCACGTAGCGTGACCCCCTCAATCGGGTCACCGTGACGCCCCCCACCGAAGTCACGTGACACCCCCCGAGGGCACGTGACCCCCCCCCAGTACCGCTTTCCTCCTCCTCCTCAAGAGCTGCGCTCTAATTCGGCGTTACAGGGAGTTGTAAACGGCTTTCACTTTTTCAATCTGGCCAATGGGAGCTTGGCGTCGTTCTGACGTCACTCTCAACTCCGGCGCAAGAAGCAGACAAACTTGCGCTCCACATTCCCGTCCATGCATCTAAAGTGGGCCCGAAAGGGCAACAGATGACGTCACAAGGATTGGAGCGTTATCTCTGCTGTCGGGTGTCGCCATCCCGGCGGTTGGTCGTAAATTTCCGGCAAAATAAGGCGCGAGCAAACGACAGTGTCGCTGTCGTCGCGGCGTCGTCCCAGACTCCCGGCTGCCGAAGCTAAGTTCACGAGGATTGTCAAGATGGAAGGCGACCCGCAGCAGAGCAGGCGCGCGTCTTCCATGTCCACCTCCGCTGCGGTGACGCCGCCGGGATCGCGGTCGGCGTCAGCGTGTTACGTCTATGACGTCATAAGCCGGAAATCAAGGGGCCACAGTTTTCGAACGCGGTAAACACATCGGTCCGAGAGGCGTTCGGGGAACCGAATTGCCTGCGGACTGCGTTTCTCCCATCGTCGGTGACTAAAGTGCCAAAAAAGCTCGCGTAAAATAAGTAACACTGCGATCGAGTATCGTTGCGTTTCCTTCAATCCGTATTACCGTGTCAGTTGGTAAACCCTTTAACCGCTTACTCTAGTTGAGAAACTCTCAAGGAAATGGCCATAGAGGACCTAGTGTTGTCGCGCGAGTGAGCTTCAAAAAAAATCGATTCTTGTTTTCATTGCCCACACAATATGCGTATACGTGACCTGGAAACAAGACGCTACCTTTAAGCAAAAAGGACTCGTTTTTTTTTTGTTTGTTTTGTTTTCTTTTCTTTTAACGCTGTTTGCTAAGAACGTGAAAATGTTGGTGCTTCCTTTGTTGTTTATAATTTTATTTGGATGTCAAAAGCAAAAAGAAGGCTGGTTGTATTTTCCTTTTACGCGTACATTACTGGTATAAAAGTTTTCCTTTTTTTTCGTGCTTTTTTTGTTGTTCTATTTATTTAATAGTGGTGCTCTTGGGACAGCCGCCACGTTCCGACGTTTTTATGTGTATAATTCCAGGCGCTCACGAAAGAAAAACTTATTTTTTTCGCCCCTTATATGTCGAGCTTACTTTATTCGGTCTTTTATCGCCGGTAAACAATAGACCGGTGATGCAATCTCATACCTCCATGCGCGCAAAGAATTCGATCCGAGAAATTGATGAAAATGTAAAGCATAAACGGGAAATGAGTGGAGCGTAAATGCTTTTCCGCTCTATTCCATACGCATTTCGTTTCCGTCGTTTCATTCCATTTAGCAATGCCTCTACATCAAGTCTCTTTCAGTTTCGTTTCTATCTACTGCTGCGCATATTTCTTCTATCATGAAAATTGAAGCGTCTTTCTTCTTTTTGTTACTTGCTTCCATGGCACTGTTAGTCGCATTTGCCGATTGATTCAAATTTCGTGACCAAAAACGGAAGAAAAGTAAAAAAACGGAAACTGGTATATTATCGCCTGCGAGCGCTTCGGAAGCGAGGCAATGCTTTTAAGTATCGCTCACTGTTTGTCTCATATCAAGCAGATTCCATCCGTTAAGTTTGAAAAAGAATTGCGCTTTATTCCGGCTCATTTTACGTCCTAATATTTGTCTATTTTTTTTACATAAAATTGTTTTAATTTGATCAGTAGAATGTTTTGTTTTCATTCCTGACGTCGTTTGTCGATGTTTTACGAATACCAACACAAACCTATATAATAGCCTTGGCGGGTTCCTTTAGAAGTCAAAAAGTAATTTTAGTGCTCGCAAAATATGACGCCTGTGCACTTTTGGGGCCAATATATAGTTTATAGTTTCTTGATACTGCGATGTGTAAGATGATTATCTCCGGCCTTGAATTTTTTTTTTTATATTCCGTCGCACGGTTGAGAACCGCATCACTGGCTGCTGGCACTATATGCTCCGTCTCAAAGTCCCACCGCAGCCCGCACTAGAATCCTATACGTAGCGCAAGTTCGTGTTGCTTCTTGTGCAGGAGGTTGCACCGACGTCAGAACGTCGAGCTCTGAGTTGGCCTTCGTTGCCTCGAGTTGATCATTTATTCTTCCAATCGGAGCCAATCAGAGCTCGGCATTCTGACGTTCGCCGCAGCCAATGCTCAAAAACGCAGACGTACTTGCGCTTCTACGTAGAGCCAGTCAAGCCCAGTCAAAAGTGCATCCGACACGGCGCTCGTCGTTACAAACTTGAAAGTACTTAAACAGCTTGAGGACGAGGACGGGAACAGGACATCTTTCAACCTGTTCCCGTTGAAAGATGTCCTGTTCCCGTCCTCGTCCTCGCTGTTTTATACTTTCAAGTTTGTATCTTATTAACCAACACGCTCGTTTTCAATTGGCACCTCGTCGTTTCTGTGCGTTTTCTCTCACCAATCCCGCAAAGTGAATGAGCCGAAATCTTGCGCCTTTTTTAAACGCGAGATTGGTTCGCGACGGCGACAACCTACCCAGAGATAAAATTAGCGCCGTGACAGTGCCCTTTTGGCGCTGCCTGATATGATCCAGGCTGATTCGCAGCGTCAGGGAGCGGTCGGTCTTAAAGTGAAACAGTGTAAAACCCATACTGTTGATGGGGCCTTTGTTGATCCAGCATTCCGGCAGTTGAGACCCATTCCACGGCTTTGACGTTACGCCCGCAGCTTTCAATGCAAGCCATGCTGTGTGGTTCCCGTTACCAAAAACAGGCAACAAACTTGCGTTACTGGTTAGTGCGTCATGAATTAACGCGTTGCTTATACCATTAGCGTTAATCAAAAAATCTAACGAACGTTACATTTGTGTTACTTTATATTGCAATTATATTCGGCATCAATAACCCGTGGATAGGAACTTCAACAATGATTGAACGTCTAGAAGTACCTCCTAGTATTTTCTATTCTTTTTTATGACATTTGGAAGATATGTCTATATATATATATATATATGGATGGATAAGGAGTAGAAGAGGAACAGCGCGACCCCCATCCCCGCCCGTCATGCGCAGACGGTGAGCAAGCGCCTACTTCTGCCATCCGACCAGGCTCCCTTCCCTAACCGTCAGCTCGATCCTCCCACATTGGCCGGGTTCGGAGGTGACGACGTTGATGACTGGCTTCGCACGTCCGACGGGGTGGGTGTCCATAAAGCCTGAAAGTCAGCCTCAAGCTCGTTAATGTGGTTCGACAATTACAAGGACCAGATTGCGTCGTGGGTATCTTCTAAGCACTGCCTCTCAGATGTCTTCAGGTGTCCCATCAGTCGAAAAGAGGACGCCACCCAACGTCTGGCGACGAAGGCGCAATCACCGCCTACATCAAGGACATTCTGACGCTCTGGAAACGCGCCAACCCCGCCATGCCCGAGAAGGAAAAGGCAGGAAACATCATGAAAGGAATCCCTGAGGATGTATTTATAGTGCTGGTCTCGAGAACTCCTATCACCATCGCACAACTACAGGAAGAATGCCAACGATGGGAAGGGCAGCTGAAAGGAACCGGTTGATTCTTCGTTTTCTCAACATTCCCCAGCGACAACGTCCTCTTCAAGCTTACTAGAGATAATGATCAAGAAGATAAGGCTCACAATACTTTCGACGCATGGAGCCTTCATTTTTACAATTCCTGAAATGTCCGAAAGGAACTTCAGAACGTGGTATCTTCAGGTTCGAACTCGTCAATACCTCAACCTCTTGGATTAGTGTATGTCGAGGTTACTATTCAAAACGAACCTCATTGTTACTGTTTCTCAGTTTTACCCAGTTGTGCGCATGGCATTATTTTAGGCTGAACTTTCTAGAGACCCAGCAACACACCTATTGATTCCAAAACGAAATCTCTTTATTTTATTGAACTTGCCGCTCACGTTGAATCGCCTTCCGAGAACCGCTTCTCTTTCCGTGCAACCGCTACTACCCGAATTCCACCTTTCACGACCGCGCCTATACAATTAACTGCAGATGATTCATAGTATGACTATTTACTAGAACCAAATTTAAAGGTTCTCTTTCCAATGGTCTTGAGCTATTCAGAGCCCTCACTCAACCTCGGGCTGGTACCTCTACTGTTTTGATAGAAAATACTAATAACATCTACCAGATTGTCCTGGCTGGCTCTTGATTTGCTACAACAACACTTAACGACATTGCGTACCTTACTGATGTCACTAAGGAAGGCTCGACTCTGCTCCACCTCCGCTTTCAAATCACATAAAGGCCCAAATCTTGCTGCGCAGAGGTGTTAACGCTGATTTGTCCCAGTCGCAGCAGGATCGCTATGTGATCTGCTGTTTTCTTTTATCTATATATTCGACGTCCAGTCTAATTCAACTGCAGACGTCCGACTGTGCCATGAATTAAAACCGGAGGACAGCAGGCCTTTGCGCAGTCGTCTCTATCACGTGTCATCCTCGGAACGCGAAATTATGCAAAATAATGTCAGCGAAATGATGCGCCAAAACATTATCCAAGGAATCATCCAGTCCCTAGGTCATCACCAGTGGTACTGGTAAAAAAGAAAGATAGCACATTGAGATTTTTGTTGATTATAGGCGTCTCAGCAAGTTAACCGAAAAAGATGTTTGCCCTCTTCCCCTTATAAATAGCACCCTCGACCGGCTACTTGACGCCAAAAATTTTCTTTTCAATTGATCTGCGTTTTGAATATTAGCAAATTCATCGTAGACAAAAAAGATCGTGAAAAAGAGCTTTCGGCACTCCGGACGGCATTTATAAATTCCGCGTAATGCCTTTTGGTTATGCAATGCGTTTGATACATTCGAGAAGGTGATGGACTGTTTGTTAAAAGGGTTGCGGTGGACAACTTATTTATGCTATTTAGACGATGTTATAATATCTTCACCACATTTGATGAACTCTCGTCTCGCCTCGCGTCTGTGTTGGAAATTTTCTTCTTGGCCCATGGACTTCAACTGAATTCCCCACAAAATGCCTATCTGAGAACACCCTAATTAAAATTCTCGGTAACGTAGTCAGTCGTCAGGGCATATCCCCTATCCAGCAAAACAAACCCGAGTCTCCCCGTTTCCACCGCCACCCAATCTAATCAAAAGTTTTCGTTCTTTCCTCGGGATGCACTCCTACTTATGACGTTTCATTCGTGGATTAGCTGAAATATTGTCCCCTTTCCACCACCCTCTCAAAAAGGACGTCCCTTTCTACTTGTCCTCAACTTAGGAACCTGTCTTTTCCACTTTCATGCCATCGGGGCCCCGGTGCCCCGATGATGAGCTGGAACACAGCTGCTGAGTCAGCTATCTTTTTTCGTCTAATTCGCGTCTCTTGGTTTTGATCATCGTTGGGGGAGTGTCTCTCTACACTTATGGCTTCACCTCTGGTGGCTTCATGCCCCCACCAAAAGCTTCCTACCTCCACTGGCGCAAAGCGTTAAGGCCGGTTCAGACACTTGCGTTTGAGTGCGTTTGACTGCGTTGCGTCGAGAGCGGAAGGAGTCACTGGCACATCTGTGCTTCGTATGAAGCGTGGAATCCAATTCAAGGAATCATCTTGGCACGCGATATAAGCAACAGGGATGTCCTGGTTTCTCGCAGCCGCACCGCAGTCAAACGCAGTCAAACGCAACTGTGTGAACCGGCCTTTATTTGTTCTTCGAACGTCTTATCGGCTGATGCACCAATCACCATTGGCTGCGAAGTGGTGACAAGATGTTTGGGACTGGAGACGGCCCCGCTTTTTTAAAGCTGTCGGGGACTATACTAACGTAAAAAATATAAATAAAAAAAGGAAGAGATTGAGCAGTACTGTGTTCATCTACAGTACATTCACAGCGATAGCTGCGATATACGTCACGGCGAAATCTTTGGGTGGGCATCGGCGTCGCGTTCGCGCATGACGTCGTGAGCAGAAAGCGTTCGGAACAAGATAGACATCTCGTTTGTTTCGAGCGCTTTTGTTTTTTGTTCCATTTTGATCCGAACGCTTTTTTTGGAGCTTGTAAAAGCGCGTTTTCCAGAACGACCTATTGGCATCGACAATACTACGACGGCATTTTTGTTATTGACTATATTACGTTTCATAGTTACTATACAACGCTGTCAAAGGTGCTGCCGCGAGCGAGTGGCTTCATCTATGGTTCCGCTTGCGCGAGATAGCGCGCAAATGATCAACGAGATCATGCCCCATGCTCGTGCCAGCAGCTTTGACAGCGTTGTATATTAAGTATGAAACGGAGTGTGGCAACGTGCGCGATCGAAAGCGTCGCTCTGGTCGGCCTTCCACGATCGGCCAAATGCTGACTATGACGTCAGCAAAGGATTTCTCATCGACGGAAATAAGAGGGAACAAAGAACTTCCATTTTGGCGGTGTTGGCAGCGTTGGTTTCAGAGCGCAATGATTTCAAGCTTCCACCATGCTCCTTACAAACACCATCGAACTTGTCGTTCGCAAGGTTATGACGTCACGAAAGGTAACCATAGGAGGGCGCCACTGAAACATCTCGCCGCTAATAGTTGCTTCCCAAAGAGCACGTGCCGTGGGCATTGGGTACTACAAAACATCTTTTATTGACGCAGTAGCGTGGCGCCTTGGTAACTCGTCCACTTTGCAAGCAGCGGGCACTAGTTCGATTCCCTCGGGCGGCGAGCGATCTTTTTCTAGGATTTGGCAACACCGACAGCGGATGACCTACATCGCTAACTACAATATCAACAACTATAACATCAAAACGCCATTTCCTGTTGTGCGAAGCAGCCCATACGAGCTATCGCAGTAAAAATAAAAATAAAAATAAAAATATACCTCCACCGTCAAACTAATTGCCAGAGCCCGTCCACGACACCAGGTTCTGTCACCTTCGAGCCTGCGCGCAAACAAATCTGCACTAGCAAATGGCCTGTCACTCCCAGACTGAATTTGGAGACCGACTTGGACTGAATAATCAATGACGCCCGCATCGCAACCGACAGCACTTCGGCGGATCCGAGAAACCTCGGTTCCGCGATTAAATTTACACTGTCCCGTAACTCGGTGGACAGTTTGGGCGATCGTTTATGTGGTGTATTTTGTCTCTCAATGAACTGACAGGTTGATTCAGAAGAAAACTAAAAGGGGAGAGAGACGATAATAGGGTTAGAGAAAGCGGCGCTTTTATTGTGTAGGAGGTTTAAGAGAGAGCGGCTCCAAAGGTTTTAGATGAAACAGCAGTTTGGGTCGTCGCAATCAGCAAGCGCATAAGTTGCAATGTGCAAGGCCCTAAAGTTGCACTGGAAAGTAAAAGCGTTGGGGCCCTCTATTCTAAAATTCTCTAACCTAAAGGATGTTTGACTTGAACCCTAAGGACCTAGCAACTTGTGCTGTGGGAAGTCGAATACTTCGTGCCGCAGGAAACATCGCTAGCTTTATATGCTTACACACTACTACTGCAGTTATTGTGTAATTGACTATGATTGTTGAAGTTAACAATTAAAATAGCGCAAAAAAGAGACAAGGACAAGAACTATACAGGACAAGCGCTGACTTTCAACTCGGTGAGTTGAAAGTCAGCGCATACTTGTCCTTGTCTTTTTATGCGCTATTTTAGTGTTAATGAATGAACCAACTAGCCCAACAACGTAGCCTACTAATTAATGAAGTTCTTCGCTTATCTCATAACTTATTAGAAATAAAGCGCAAGCTGTGGCAATGAATTCCCTGCGCGGATTGTGCCACCACTAGCATAGGCGAAACCAAGACATTTCTGGAGAGGATCCGCCAGCGCTAGAACTACGTTCGACATTTCGATCCATTGCGCACTGCAGTCGCTTCACACTACGAAGTCAAAGACCGCCGCATTGGATTTAAGAACAACTGCATTCTCAGCGTTAAATCCAGCCCATTCTTGGAATCGTGTCACATTTATACAATGTCAGAGAACATCAATAGGTCCCTCAGCGCTTTACAATCCGCCTACCTCAACAGGGTACCGCTTCATTATTTCAAAACCAACGGACATTTCCATTTCACCTGGTACGTGATTATAAAGCTGTAGTGATGATGCGCAATATTTTTAACAACTAGTGCACCATTACCATCAAGTATTATTCTCATTCGGGTGGGTATCTAGAAATGCTCACGCCAAGAATTTTAATATTACTTTGTCTGGTAATCAATATGGTCGAAGAATGAATGAATGGACTGGGACAAAAATATGGTATTCCTTAAAAGGAGGGTGAAACGATTCTTTCCAAAAAATAAGATAGAGAGTTGATTCTAGTGTAGCCTTATCCCGCGAATCTATATAACGTTCTTTTTCTCCTACGATGTAAATAAACGCGAGAAAACACGAAAAACCTTTGACCAGTCGTGACGTCATAAAATTGTCTTTCGGCCGCCAAGCCCGTGTCGCTTGAAGGCCGAGCTTGCAATTGCAAGCATTCCAGGTATTTTCCCGCGCATTGGCACCAGTCGTAATACCTTTTTGTGCCCTTTTCAAAAAAAAAAAAAAGCAAGAGTGCCCCTGCATAGCTTTGATAGGCGCTGAAGATGAGCGAGACGGAAATTCCGAAGACTCCTTTTGTGACGTCACACTCCGTGAAGGATGGCCTTCAGTGGTTCTTTTGAAAATTATTTTCTGCAACCTCCATTCACCAAATTAAAAAAAAAAGTTTCGATATTCGAGATTTTAGGTCAAATGAAGATGATTTAAGTGCGTTTTCTCAAATGCCAAACAGCTTCAGCATTCCTGTAAGCCCTCTTACTTGCCTTCTAAGCATTCCCTTTAGCATGTACTTGGAATGGATTCAAGACTCGTCAAGAAGGCTATTGATCCAGATGTGTTTCTGCAGTATGCTTTGTGTCTATTTTGAATAAAATTTTAATCTATTGATTGATTGACTGATTGACATCCGTCAATCAGTCAATCGAAAAATGACACAAGCGAAAATGCTGTCCCTCAACACCTATCACCATAGTTTTCCTGAAAAATGGCCCCTTGGATATTTGGTTCTTACTTAGGGACTGGTTCGACGTACTTTTAATTATTCATTTATTGGTTTATTTATGTACTACATCTACGCAACTGGGTAAAACTGTTGGTCTAGTAACAGCAGATTCAACGTACTTTATAATTAAGCCATAATAAGAATGACAATATTTCTTAAAACAAAAAATAAGGGTGAAAGGGCCTTTTGTTAAGTTTACCAGACACGGCACTTCCAAAATGAGCTTAACAATTGGGTGGCTTATTTAACACAAAGCGGCCTTTGCTGTAAAAAAAAAGTAAATAACGGAATATAAAATAATGTTTTTAATGGTACTTTTATGTGAATTGGCTTCCATAAGTGTGTAAATGAGTAAAAGAAGGACCCGCCAAGCAAAAGAATAGTTTTGAGACGAGCAAAAAACACGTGTCTCGTTTGAAAAAAAAACAAAAAAACACGTTTTAATCTTATCTGTTTCGGACAGTTGGAAGCAGCCGGGTGTACTCTACTAAACATCGATCTCGGAGCCATTGATCTAGAATTTAGCTAAATTCGTCAGTCTTGTTCCTTTAGTACCCGTTGAAGTCTTATCAGCAGCTGATAGGTATAGAGGCACGGAATCTCAACTGAAATTTCGAAACAGTGTTTGATTACAAAAAAAAAACAAAAAAAAACACGTTTTAATCTCATCTGTTTCGGACAGTTGGAAGCAGCCGGGTGTACTCTACTACTAAACATCGATCTCGGAGCCATTGATCTAGAATTTAGCTAAATTCGTCAGTCTTGTTCCTTTAGTACCCGTTGAAGTCTTATCAGCAGCTGATAGGTATAGAGGCACGGAATCTCAACTGAAATTTCGAAACAGTGTTTGATTACAAAAAACAACAAACAAAAAAACACGTTTTAATCTCATCTGTTTCGGACAGTTGGAAGCAGCCGGGTGTACTCTACTAAACATCGATCTCGGAGCCATTGATCTAGAATTTAGCTAAATTCGTCAGTCTTGTTCCTTTAGTACCCGTTGAAGTCTTATCAGCAGCTGATAGGTATAGAGGCACGGAATCTCAACTGAAATTTCGAAACAGTGTTTGATTTACAAATAAAAACAAAAACACGTTTTAATCTCATCTGTTTCGGACAGTTGGAAGCAGCCGGGTGTACTCTACTAAACATCGATCTCGGAGCCATTGATCTAGAATTTAGCTAAATTCGTCAGTCTTGTTCCTTTAGTACCCGTTGAAGTCTTATCAGCAGCTGATAGGTATAGAGGCACGGAATCTCAACTGAAATTTCGAAACAGTGTTTGATTACAAAAAAAAAAACTGTGGCGTGGTTAGGCGAGTTTATATTGGAAGTGACATACCCCATTGGCGTACCTTAGGTTTTATCATTATTTTTTATTTTATTTATTACAACGGTTGCCTTCTCCTCCGTTCTTTTCTTTTGCTCTCTTTACCTTTTTTATGTCTTTCTCTAGTTGCCTTTTTTCTATCTAATTATTTTTATTTCGGCTCATTTCACAATGTAGCAAACAGGCAATAGGCGCCGGTTGACCTCACTACTTAATAAATGCCTACTTCTCTCTCTCTCTCATTCAAGTCTTGTATACTGTTCACTCTGATACTACCCTAGAGATCATACATACTAACTCTAGAGGAAAAGGTCTGCCATTTTCCCATGCATTCTGGATGCCGCAAGCGGCGGAGCCTGCAGGCAGACCTTTCGGGGTCCCACACATGATTTTACCAACTGCCTTCGTTCCGAGATTTTGAGGACGCGAAGGAAAAACGTTTGACTCCGTGTTTGTACAAAACGGTTCTGTGGTTTTATTATTCGTCTGAAGGCGACTGCGCCGACTGCGTGCGGAGGGAAGAAACCTGATTCTCGGGCCCGGCCGGCGCGCGCGCTGTTTTCTCGAACGCGCGCCGGAAAACCAGATGGGGCGCGCTAGGGTGCCTCGACGTCCGAGATAAAATATATGGCGGATGCCGCCACAATATTACCAGAGCAGTTTCATGAACTTCAACAATCCACGAACTCACCGGTGGAAAGATATTCGCGTTCCTTTCGAAGCTTTCTTTTTGCATAGCGCGCAGACGTACGGCCTCTCGTCAACAGACTAAACTAAACCAGATAACCGGCTTCGCTGGCCGCGCTGGCCGCGTCCCAGGAATACGAAACCGCGCAACAGCCAGATTTCCGAGATTTCGACAGAAGGAAGTTAATGCAGCGTAATAAGTATACTGCTTTTTATAAGCGCTAGATTAGCTCAGAATCTAGTTTACAACGTTAAATTATCACTGTTTCTATTGCTGAGAGTTTTCAGTCTTCGCGATTACCATTGCGACTGTCGTCCTTCAGCTGGCGACATTGGATTCTTTCTCTCGTGTTTTGTCGCTCTCTTTCACGATCTTTCACTCGGGACGCCGGGTGTCGGCGCACGGGATTTGCCACTCCTCCTCACCCATCTTTACCCCCTGGATACCACTTCCCTGTATCCTTCATTTTTTTGTTCATTCTTTTACTTTTGTACCATACTCTTTTTACAAAAGAAAGAAACACACTAAGGTGATTAGTATTTACTTACACAGACTAAGAGGAAGCCGTGTAAATTTGTTGGAAGATATTACATTCATAACTTCGCGAATCCTTTCTTTTTTTTAATGGTCGCTTTGTCATTTGTTTTGGGTGAGACACTAACTTTTATAAAATAGGTAACCCTAATTTTAACATTTTGTTGACTATTACACCTATTTTTAAAAATGCATTTACCGTATGTAAATGAATTTGTGTTAGCCAGTTGGCTAACACAAACTTGAGAAGTTGATTAGCTTTGCCATGGTACCATATAATTGTTGAAACTGGCTCGGTTGGGCCTACTCTGTCACACAGCGTACGCCATTTATTGTACAATCGTAGTGCCTCAGCGTAGAGCCCACCAACCAGGGGCAAAAAGGCAGGAGCTCAGACTCAATGCAGAAAGAAGTCGTCTGCTTTTCGCGCAAGAGTTTCGGTGACGTCAGAGCGACACCGAGCTCTGATTGGCTCTGATTGGAAGGATAGTGGGTAGACCTCAAAGCAAGCTGCTTTGAGGTCTACCCACTATCCTTCAACCAGAGCCAATCAGAGCTCGGCGTTGTTCTGACGTCACCACAACCCCTGCAAAAGTAGCAGACGAACTTGAGCTCCGCATACAAGACACGCAGGGCAAGGCGAGCCCCGTTGATTTATTTCCTCTCCGCAGCCAATCAGATATCGACACTAGGCAACAACATCCTTCAATAAATAATCATGAAACAATAGGCTCGAACAGTAAAAGCCAATTCCTGCGTTTCGTAAACTGTCACTGACTACAGTCCCATCTAGAAATAGGAAAAGAAGGACGCGACACGGCTGTAAGGAGAACAAGACGTTCAGTGGGACCAGAAAAGCACTCGCGTAACCATGTGACGAATATTTCCGGCCGAAGACGCGGTCTTTCGAGTGTGAGTGTATTTATGTTCCTGTTAGCATATTTACTGACTCAAAACAGGTATTTCATATACTATAGTAGAAATATTACAATGCCGTTCTGCCGATAATGTAAAAGTCAAACGAGAGCACGTCGAACATTAAAACAGAATGTTTGATATTGAGAAGTATTTGCCACAGTGTGCAGCCATCGCTCATCCAGCCTGGCTGTTTTTGAGCTGGATTGCAGGGCCAATTTTATTATTTTAAGTTTGAACGCGGTAGCATAAGCCTGTAATATTACAACTTCACTGTTTTTATTTTTGCAGGAAAGCAAGGACAACCTACAAGAGCAACGTACAGCAGCTGCGATAAACTTGAAGGAATGGTGAGCTTCAGGACTGCTTTTAGTATTTCGTTTTTATGTGCTTTGTTTGTCTGTGTGTCTGTGATAATATTTAACATTTGTATAAAATATGACTTAAATGTATTATCCGACGCCTTCTGAGGCGAAAAGAGCAACATTTTAGACGAGGAAACCATGATCGCGTACAAAAAGGTTGCGCATCAAGCGCTCGTCCTGGGAAGTATTCAAACAACCTAGAAAGTAAGTAAAGTAAAGTAGATTGGTGATGGGAATAAAGACGTAATCTCCATGCTGAAAAAAAAAACGAACGAGTTCTTCAGGTATTGATATTTTCAGCGTAGGTCGCTTGGAGAGCTACAATTTCTGCAGTTTAAAGTATCTCGATACAAATTATGTGCGTCCATATTATAGCGGTACATTTCTATCACACTGCAGCAATTTGTCTAAGTTATAGGTTCGGTAGCACACTCCGGTAATGTCCAGGATGAAGCCAAACATTGCATTGGTGTCGTGTAGTTGAGTGAACATCTAGTCGAATTTCATATAAACCCGGTAGACTGTACGTTTAAGACCCTTTTCATTTAATGCAATGTCGTAAATTTGTCTCTCTTATTTTTTCCACACTTTTTTTTCCATTCGTCTCCAACGACTTTTAATTTTGACGCCCCACTCTTCGCGAAGACGGAACCCCTTATTACGTCATTCGCTTACCATCGTTTTATTTTTAGTATAAAAACAATCCTGGGGTGATTTTAGGTTTAAAGCGGCGTCGTGCAAGTTCAATTTCGAATTTTACAGCCTTTTTTTTTTTTTGATTCGATCTATACGAATCGGTATTTCGTTCCAAAAAGCCAAGCAAAATCTGGAACTCGAGACTCAGAATCGAGCTGCACAACGGTCTTGTATCGCTTTTTGTCTTGCTGGACACATTTTCGTTTATTATCATTCCCTCTAAAAGTTAAAGTGCCTCTTCAGAAAAGAATAAAAATAAATTCAGGCGGTTGCAGTTCTTTACGGAGACGGAAGCTGCGGTCGCAATCTGTTTTTGCGTTTTGCAGGACCGCCAGCTATGGTGTTCTTCTAACCTTCAGTGAATATGCATTTCTGCCGTTTTTACACCACATTTTGTGCAAAGCTTTTAAACGCAACGCAGCCACGCGAGACACCGCAATCCTGCATGAGGGCACCAGCATACACAAACTTGGCGGCGCCCATGAAACATATAAAATACTAGGCTTTAAACGAAAGGTAGCAAAAGATAGAACAGCGTTTCCGAAACTGTGGGTTGCGACCCCAAGAAAAGTTGCAAAGAATTTCGGGAAATTAAAGAAAAAATTAATTCTTGCCTTCTCTGCTGTGACGTCGATAAAAACAAAGTACAGGTCGCAGCTCAACATGAAGCCTGAACTGATAGTTGCGGTGTCCAAACTCCGCCGTCCTCTTTTTGAAGCCTGAGCTCTTATAAATAAAACTTCAAACATAAAATAATTTGCCCTGTTTTCGTGTTTTTTTGTTTTTTTTGCAATGCTTATTTGTTTAGTTGATTCACCCAGATAGTATCAACTGGCAAATGAAGTTTCAGCGTTTATTTTGTAAATTACCGCTCATGCAGTGAAAAAACAAAAAAAACCTTCCGTCGTATCGCCAAAAACGCATGGTAAAAAGGGGGTTGAGCGACCAGATACTGCATGCATTTGGTGGGTCCCAGAGTAACAGAGTTCGGGAATCACTGCAGTAAAGAGAGAGAGAGAGAGAGGTCAGAGCGTAATTTGCGTCGGCTCTCATCTAGTGTTGCGCCCTGCACTTTCTTACACCGTGTCCTTGGCATAACTAGGCGATGACACTTTGGCGGCCGCTTTGCTTTGGCACGAGGAGAGCGCTCTGCAACAGCTGCTAGGGCAGACAGCTATCTGCCAGCGGTGTCCTTTGTCCGCTTCTACACTCAAGGCTTGCCGCTCCTTACCCCCCCCCCCCCCGTGCCACACCCTATACTTCGTCTCAGCGTAAGTCCAGGGGCAGCCGAAGCTATGATGTAATGGAACCGAGAAAGCAGTGCCAAAAGTTCAAGTCACTGGCCCTCCCTGTAAATGATTGGTCCAGCGATCATGCAGCCCGTACAGATGCATGACGAACACCATGATGGTGCGCTTTTAACGTTGTCTGGATTGGTTCGATCAGTTCGTAGCGTCGGCTGCGTCTCTGACTTGAGGTGAGACGGAAGTATAGGTATAACGTTACTAGTTATGTCACCAAAATCATTGCTTCTCAAAAAAAAGACACTTAAGAGTGCTTACGTGTAGGACTGCGAAAGCATTCCTAACACACAGCGCATTTCTACAAGCTGCGCGCTACGTCTTCCTTTTTGACACGGCGCTCCGGCGGTGACGTCACGCTGCCCCACTGCGCAGGCGCGGCGCCCGAGCGGCTCCACGGCTTCCGTGACGATGCATCTGCGTTGCTGTGCTTTTCTTTCTGTCTTATTTCTGAGGCGCGTGCGCTTGACCTTGAACGCCTCGCCGGCTTTCATGGCGAAGCATCTGCGTTGCAGTGATTTTGACCAATGCGACTTTAGGTGCCGTTTCGCTCAGCCAATGTGAATCCAAGAAAAAGACAACCAGAAGTCACTTTTACGAACCAAATTGCAAAAATGCACACTGTCGGTGGCCTCGGAAGATCCAAAAGTGGTGAACAAGCTCCACTCTGCGGGCTTTCTGAGCTTCTTACATTAAACATTGCAAGAAGCCATCTTATGAGAAGACTCCATCTTTGGTTAGGGGAGCCGTGGATTAGTTCCTGGCTCAGAGCTTCTCGTAGCTTACCATCCTGAACCAAACACCCCAATACAGTGGCATCTGGAAGACCCACAACAAGATCAGTGGGTGTGAGCCAGTTTCATTCCCCGGGCTTCCTTTAACCAACAAACGGCAGACAGTCACCAACAGAGAAGACCCCAAACAACAGGTTAGGAGGACCTGAGTGTAGTTCCAGGTTCTGGGCATCTCACCAAACATAATAAGAGCATCAATAACAAAACTGGAACGAAAGATTATGAACCATCAAATCACAGTGTTCAGGAATAAACCAAAAACAGACAATGAAAAAAAAAAAGAAGTTGATCTATTTTTGCAGCACCTCAAGACCAATCACCAACAAAGGAAAACACAACCTCATACGTTCCTACCCCCCCCCTCCCCCCCAAAAAAAAGAAAAAAAATTATAGAAACACATGAAAGACAGTGCAAAATAAATACGAAAACAAAGAAGCTTAATGTGATGCTTCTCTTTCGGGGGAAAATGTAAACCTGTAAATATGTAAATACCGGGGTGTGTACAGTTAAAAAACAAAAAGAGAAAAACTCTAGTAAAAGAAAATAATAACTAAAAATGTAAAAACAACGAAGAAATGAAAAGATCTCTGCTCCTCCCTCCCCCCCTCCCTGAGAAAAAACACATAAAAATAAGGAGAGGAAAATGATAAATAAAATAAAACAAACAGGAGAGCAGCAAAGATGCGCAGATACACATAAGTTTAAAAAAAAACATTAAAATATATTTTTTAAATTGTTTCCAATTCAATGTCATATATTTCAGTACGAAAATTCTAGGCGGGAACAAGATAACTTCCTCGACGTCAAGAAAACAAAAGACAAGAGGCAAGACCAAGCGAAACAACAATTGATAACTTAATACCAAAGGGGAAAAATAATCATAAATGCCTGCAAGATTTTTCTAAGTGCATTCCAATGCCAAGGTTCAGCTGCCTCCTGTTTTTCTTTTTAGGTGGCTTTAAGAACTAAAGAAACTTTAGGCTATTTACGGCCCTCATTTTTTTATTTTGAATTGGATTAAACCGTCAGGTGGTGCAGGTAAGAGAGAAACAGTTGATTTCCTCTTTTTGTATAGCTCTCACTTAGGAATTGAGCAATTGAGTGAATGCGCTATTGTCCTTTGCTTGTTTTTGTGCGCGATTGATTTTAACCGGTCATGGCAAGCTCACAAAGATGACAGAAGCTAAGACGATGCACCTTTGCTTCTGCTTGATGGTCTCCATCGGAACGAACCGTCTGCTGCGCTCGGACTTGGTGTGAAAGGGAGTATAATTGTTACGTCGACGAATATGGCTTATCACTCTTTAATTTTATCTATCAGTTATTGTGCCCGGAGCTTTGATAATGGCTCTGGAAAGCTTGATGACGCTGAGTCGTCAGCACCGAGGGCAGTGAAGGGAAATATCAACATCAGCTGCTTGAGAGAAAAAATGAACAACATAAAACGACGGTAACACATTGGAACGCGGGCGCCACTGATGTAGAAAAATATTGATCCATCTTTTTTTTTTCAGAAAAAACATACTCGAGCAAGTTTTCTCATTTAACGCGGAAATGAAAACTTGGAGAACGATATGAGCTCGGACAACTTCAGCGCTTAGCCATTGGCTGACATTCGTCTAAAAAACAAATTAAAAGAGGAAGCTCTTCAGCCGCTGAAGCACGACCGACATGTTTGGTTTCTCTGGAGATACGAATTTTCCGCCGTGTTGAAGTGATTGCCACACTGTTTCGATTTCCTGCAAATTATCTCGCTTAAACTTATACATTGTAAAGGCACTCCCAAATTAAGAAACAGAGGGAAGAATAAACACCTCAAAGACAGGGACACAGAACGAGACAACACCGAGCGCTACTAGCTACTGGATTTCTTATTGAAAAGCACACTTTATGTAGTACATATCATCGGGATCACGGAACAGGAAGGCGAGGGACGACGGAGGTCCGAACGCAGATACCTAGGCCCGGACTTAAAAGCGCCGAATAAACAAGGACGAAGAAGTAGACAAGACAAAGTGCTCTCCCAGGTGAAAGTTTATTGAAACAAACAAACACAATTGATACCATCTCTCTGGCTATTGCTTTAGAAAATAAAACTCTGTATATGTCAGGGGCGTTAACAGGGCACTAACGCACTTTCTTTTCCACTTACTTTCTGCTACAAAATGCATCGTAGAAATCTAAGGCACTTTTATTTGCGTAGCTCCCAAGAATCGTCGTTTGTGCTAATTCTGGGTCTCAGGGCCCAGTTCACTGCCAGCTTGCCCTACGGCGTCTGTTTTACTGACCATGCATGTTATTTTGCTACCATGCATGACCATGCATGCTATCTTGCTTGCTTGCTATCTTGTTATCAGCGGCCCGTCAAATATTTGGGCGGAGTGCCGGAAATGGCCCGCGTCGAAATGTAGCGCGGTCGACGGCGCGAAACTGGCGAAGTGTCCCACTAACAGCTATCGCCGTAGAACATGCATACAGAAGCACGCCACTCAGTTCATTAAATGTGCTACGTCAGTGATGTATAAACTTCCAACGACGTGTGGCAAAATGCACAAAAAAACAACAACAATCAGTGCTGTCGATCCGAGCACGGTTAGACGTAACGTGCATTGCAATTTGCCAGTGCGCAGACTGTTTTTTTTTCTTCTAGTTCAAAATATCTATTCAGCTTCGTCAGTGGCCACGCTCCCTCTGTGAATTACAGCAGTTGGCTCTCTCAAGTGTTTTGCGAGAAAGTGGGCGCTCCAGATTCCTGAAGGTGCAGTCTACGTTAATCCCAGCGAAGCGATATGTCATTCGTTTGTATAAGCTGGCACTCGAGATCTTGAATAGTATGCTCATCGGAAACCAGCAAATTATCACGTCGTGAAGCTATCCAAACTTAAGAAAACAAATTATTTAAAAATATATATTTTATGTCACGAAAAATAAAGGAACGGTTGCGTCTTAAAATGAGCTTAATTGAAAACGTCCTCATTCTCGTATATTTTCATCCCTCCACTTCAAATATTTTTATTTTCTATGCACGTTTTGGTACCTTTATTGCAATTATAAATTCTACCAGCTCCCCTGCACTTTTATATTCAATTTGTTTGACGAATTATATTGTTTTATGGTCGTCAACGGGTTAAGATTTTTTTTTTTTTGAAGCACAGCTGAGGGTATTTTTTATGTATTAACAAAAAACGCCTTATTCAAAATACCGTAAGTTTATCCAACAATCTTCCCCTATAAACAGTTTGTTGTTAAATATGCGTTGTAATCACGTGGGTTTTCACTTTACGATGCCCGAGGCAACAAGGACGAGGTGTAGATGAGGCCCAGGGCTTAAGGCGGGATTAATTTCCCTGTAGACCTGCGATCAGCTTGGTTAGGTGGGGCCGGGGACAACGCGAGGCGTCCGAAACAATTTACATACACATTATATGGAACCCCTGTAGATCTTATAATGGTGCCAACTCCGCTCGCAGGATGAGCCTTGTTCACTACTTCGTAAGCAGCGAGGAAGTTTAATTGGGTTAACCTGCGAGTAAGGCGTAACTTGGACGCTAGCTTTCTAGTAAACTCACCACCAAATAAACAAACCAAACATATGTAATTTCGTTGTTTGGTAGATACGCTTATCACGTTGGAAAAGTGTGCGTGCCATAAGCATACCAAGAAAAATGTTTGTTTAGACTGCACAAAGTTAGTCTGTCATGATAAGATGCGACTTGACTTCCCGTTGTCGATGTTCTGAAATTTCCCCATCCATCACGAGTCGTAACCTCGAGTTTTTAACGAGCGTTACGCAATAGAAGAAGCCGTATGAAGACTTGGTTTCTAATGGTGTAAAAATTACAGATTGTATTAGCGTGAGCACACACTTAAACAAGAAAGAGAGATAGAGGGAGGGAATTGTGTTTATTGGAGAGGTGAAGAAATTATCTCCATAATATGGCCGAGCGGTCCGTGCAAACTGCCGCCTTAGCATTACCCTCAATGTTTCTTAGTTGACGCGTGCTCCACAAGGTCCAATTTTCGTCCAATCGTTCTTTTGTAGACATAAGTATAGGCACCTGGAGAGCAAAGAAAATTGTTTAATCTCTTTGTGGCTCATTTTGAAATTAATATTTTAGAGTATATAAATGTAATTTTCAGTAAATATTCTCTCCACCAAAGACAATTTAGTTCAATGAGCTGCTGAAGCTGTCATATGGCAGATATAACGAGTCACCACCAATGTCGACTGTAATGGGGTTTGACCACGACCAGTTGAAGCCACAGAGTTATTGTGATGTACGTTAGAGCTTCAACTGGCGCTAGTGTCTTTGCAACTTCAGGGACGCAAGTTGAAGCAGACAGCAACCAGTCTACATTTGCGAGTGCTCCTGTGCCTTCTTATGGGAAAACGCGCCTGCATTCTTTCTCTTCGCCGGAAAATAACATGGAACACTTTTGTTATATGATTGGTACCGAATAGTATGTACCTTTATTAACATTATAAATGTGTAATTGCTTTAGTTAGCACATTTTTCTTCATCAGTGAACGATGTTTAACTTCGATTTATTTCAAACCCAAACCTGTGTTCCACAGCTGGTGTGTAAACACACGCGACGATTCTAAGCAAAATAACAATCGAAGCAAATATAGAGCGTGTTCAAGGTTCTGCATTCCGGTGACGCTAATTGCTCAGATTACAGTCCGGTCACTATATGAAAATGACCCTGTCTTGCATCTTTACCAGCAGTTAAAAACATTCAAAACATAAAGGCTAATGTACGTGGGCTATGAAAGGTGCCTTTTTTATTGTTTTCAATGCCGGGCAGCTTTTATCAGGCACTTGTTCTCAAATATTTCGAGTGTGCGGGTAATGTTTTGAACGTAGAACAAGCATATTCGCGTAAAGCAGAAAGAATTCCTTTGCAGAGACCTTTATACTGCATACCTTCACCTCACACCTCCCGTCGCTTAGATAACTCCTGCAAGCTTCTTTTACCATTCCTAGGACAGATATATTTATTTTTTTCCTCTGCAGCTTTCTATTAATAATTGAAATAAATTACTAGACCCAATAGTAACGATATCGAATATCTCGAAAATTTGAGAAGCCACTTGCCACCTTTTACGGCCTGTAACCCACTTGTGTTTTATCTTTTGTTAGTTTTTTGTGTTTTTGTTTGTACTGGTAGCATGAATCGTACAAAGACTGCCCCCCCCTCCCTTTATGTACAGCCCCACGTGGGCATTTAAGGGATCGATAAATGAAATGAAATTATTACAGCAGTACTTATTGAAAATAAGACTATATTACCTGGCCTCAAATTTATTTTGATTTCCTTCGTTCGTCCTTCGTTCGTTTAGCAAGTATATCCCCCTCGCTGAAAAAGCGCCGACGTTTTGTTCGCGCTAACAGTGTCCGACACCGCATATAAATACATTTACGAAACCGTTTTAGCAAAGTTTTCAATGCAATGAATCTGAATAAAAAACGCCGTAGCTGACAAATTACTTCTCGCCTGACTGAGGAATGTTCCAAGCTACCTAGTACGTACGAATTATTCGGGATATTTGCTTTTATAATCGAGTGCAGGGAGAAAATGTACTCACTTTTTCCCATAAAAATGTTTTACCGGAAGTAAATAATTGACTGGTTGCTGTCTGCAAACAATTATTCCCAAACTATGAGAAGCGGCGAAAATTCCGATAGTCACTGATTTGCCAGAAAATTGGTTGAGCGCATTAATAGACACATCTGAACTATAGTAACCCAAATTAAAAGAAACAATACACTTTTTTTCGGTAGATTATTGCAATTTTAAATTTGGCCTTAGCGGCTGAGATGCACTAATACCAACACTAAATACTTGACGTCAAATAATGTAATACAAGTACAGCTTGTTCCCGCCGGGTTACAAAAAGTTCAATTACGTAAAATTATTGCAAAAAAAAAAACTCACGCCAGAAAAAAAAAACGCGCCTACAATTGTTTGGCAAATGGTTCGGCAATTGTATGTCATGCGTGAAAGATTCTAACATCAGAAACGTTTATATCATCGTTTAGCATCACGTCTAGCCTGTTCAGCCAAACGCCTACGTTCACGGCGCTCTTCATGAGGTAATTTAACGCGTGACATGTGTACACTTAAAATGATAAACCTGGTGATCTTCCAGAGTACTCTAACCTACTCCTCCTCTCCACAACGCCCCTTCGCCTACCTCTTCTTCTCACTCCACCTCTGGTCACATGACCTCCCCGTTACCCAATCAGCGTCGAGCACCTCACTCCTTCTCTCCCACCTGTCAACCAATCAGTGTCGAGCCTCGCGGCCACGCTTTTATCTAGGCTTCACTTTTGGGCTTCGACGAAGTGTCGAACACCTAGCCAAAGAGCGTTTCACGTTAATATATTTTTACTGCCTGCTAGACTTGCAAGTTATACAACATGTGACGTCACCTCATCTGAAACCACCCGAAATTTTTAATCTTGGCTTCGGCAATAACTTCATTTGCCATTTTCTCGATAGCTATTTTCAATTTAGAGATAATGAATAACACGACGGGAAAAGCTAAGCCTCGGAATTCTGAAAACGTTTTTAGTTTTGGTAGCTCATAAAACCACCTGAACTCTCCTTTAAAACCTTTTTCTTTAATATTGTTAGTAATATTAACGTTACTCACTCAGACTGTTTTAAACAACTTTTTTAAATTTAACATTTAAAACAAATAAGCGAGTTCTGTTCAGTTTACTAACAGTTTTAACATGTTTACGATTAAAACGCAAACCTTCTTTCAAAGTCCTTACGTCATAACCAAATATCCGCTCATAACTGGTGCAAAGATGGGAGCATGTCCGGCAGCCGAGAGTGTATGCCAAACGACTCGCCGCTTGCAGAGACCCTAAAAAGATTTAAAAAAATGATCAAAAAATTTCTGCAGTTATAACGCTTGTCTCCCACTTTTCAATCGCTTAAATATTACTCTAAAGGTGCACGGTATACGTCAGTGAGAGAATGTACGCATTTATTTTTGTACACTCCGCTATGCGGAAGCGCAAGTTCGTCTGCTTTTTTTATTTTTTTTGCAGGGGTTGCGGTGACGTCAGAACGACGCCGAGCTCTGATTGGCTCTGATTGGAAGGATAGTGGGTAGACCTCAAAGCAAGCTGTGCTTGAGGTCTACCCACTATATCCGTCAATTCAGAGCCAAATCAGAGCTCGGCGTTCTGACGTCCCCACAACCTCTGCGAAAAAGCAGACGAGCTTACACTCCGCTACTCACTATCAGAGCTTCAGAAACACAGGGCGGGGCTTATTTTTGCACCCCTTGCTCCGTCGATGGGTTGCCCGGCGTGCCTTATCGGCTCAGGCTGCTAACATCATTGGCTGCACAGGGCTAATGAATGATCTGCTCGAAACCCGCCACGCCCCGAGTTTCTGAAAGCCGCATTGCTACTGCTCATACGTCCTACAGAAGACACGGATTTTGTCTGCGCAGATATGATGACATAATTATCTGCGGACAGTCCTCAAGCATGTCCAAGAATGCTTGTTTCTTACATATGTACTACTTCGAACACATCTAAAGGCAGTTCCTGTAATACATGTGTGACAGGACTGTCATACAAGGAAGAAGTACGCCTCAGACAGTGTATGCAGACTGTCGTTTTGTATGATGCATTAAGCAGTGTGACCACAGCTTAAGCTGTCGATGGCCATAATTCTGCCATCATCCTGTGACGTTTCATTGTAAAACAGTAAAACATGTTTGCACCATTAATACGTATTTTCCCTGCATCGTTAAGGTAATACCAACCATAGCGAACGCATAATGTTAAATTTATATGTATTTTTTTGTAAATGCTTCCCGATTTCTATTGGTCTTGTGTAGAGACTGACAAAAGACGACTACCTCTGATGAAATCCAAGATCGAACTGATTCGGCTTTTTATTCCCACGCGATCTTCTTCTTCTTCTTACAGTGGCTATCGCCACAGTGTCTAGACTATACTAATTTACGGACTGATTAATAAAAATAAAACATTAATGATTTGTCGTTTAAACGTTTTGTTTTTTTCGATTTGTACATAACCCTAATTTTTACCGCGCAAACATTCGCTATGTGCAGCTTTTTTCATATACTGTTCCGCTTTAGAATACTCTTTCGGTGTGTATACTCGCTAGATCTATAGGAAATACAATTGACATTACACGTATTGGACAAACGCGAGGATGACCCCTTTTCTTTCTCGCTGAGGCCAGTAATTGGCACCCCCCACATGTGTCGTTTCGCTCGATCCTGGTTGCAGATTCGTCTTCCCTCGCGTCCTAATTTAATTATCGTCCTTCCTACGCAGTCAGAGATCCAAACTCGATCAAAACTCCTGGTGGCTGGATCTTATGTTGAACAGTTGTCTGCTGAAACAATGCCTTTTCTTTTTCTTTTCTTCTTGTATTCATTGTTGCGTCTTCCTTTCCTTCTTTTTGTGTCTTTACGGTTCCGCAGTTTGCGCGTTTCTTATTTTTTGTTTTCTTGTTTTGACGCAATGCTGTTTCAAGTGGCGCTGAAAGCCCGTGGCTTGCATCCTGCATCCGGAAGCTCTGTCGAATCAACTAAATTGACGGAGCCTAATTTGTTCGCTTCGCGGTGGCATCCTCATGTTGTTATATTATAAGTTTGTCTTTTGTATTGCGTGTTATGCAATGTTACGTGCTTTGTTTTATTGACTCTGTAAATTGAAAGCTCCTTTCTTGCTTGCTACCTAACGAAGTGTGTTCCTGTTACGAAAGTTCACGCGCTTTTGTTCTTTCAAGGGAATTTATTCTGCTTGCTTCTTTTATCTGTGAATAATTCCAATATGTGGTCAACCCTAATTGTAAAGTGAAGTTGGATATTGTTAAAACTTTTTGAGTGCAAATATTTTGCGAACGTTCATTGCTGCAAACTCCCTCTATGAAATTTGAGACAGACTTACTGATGTAACACAATATATTTTGTTTTTCTTTGTGACCCCTGTTAAACAATAATAAGGATCACACAGTATCGTATTATGTATATTTTTTATAACTAATGCAGCTTAGCATGTAAACATTACAACCAGCCTTGATTGCTATTTAACACAATATACACTTTTCGTTATTTAGAGAATAATGACTTTGACTCTGGAGAACAGCCTCACTTCGTGACGAGTTTTTTTTCTTTTTTTAATGAAGCCACAATATGATATGTAGAAATCTGCGTCGGCCATTAATAGTATTCAAAAAAATTTTTAGTGGTAATGTAGCTGCAGCCTTCCATGCGCTCGCTGATATATTTAATCTACATAAAAATAAATTCGAAATAGAGGCTTGCTAAAAAACATTTTCAGTAGTATGCCTGAATTGATTATGACAATAAAACTTCAGTTTGTTAATGACGGCGCAGCACTGTAACGAGCGGCACTTGAAAGCGAATGGCGGCTGAGCACTCGCTCGTGGTACGTGTCTTGCACGTTCTCGCAACGCTGGTTGGCGGTACTTGTAAGGAACGCGAAGCGTAAATTTAATCAAGTGGCTTCAGTCGGGAGGGACGGCTGGCGCCATTGTCGTCGGAGGCTTCTCTAGCGCCAGTCGGCAGAGTCGTCTCGGCTGTCTCGGCAAACCCGTTCCCTCGCTGCGCCGGCGCTAACCCTCTCCTTCAGAGCGCGAACCGCGCGATGCACACGCGTTCTCTCGAATGCGAGACGCCCACACTACTGGGAAAGGATTTGGCGCTGTGAGCGTGCTGTATACTGCAAGAGGTCAGAGTGGATTGTATACTCTCTATACCTAGTTGCAGCTTAAAGGCCGACGACCAGACTCGAGATTCTGCAAGGCAGAAGATCCCCCTCACGAAGGGGGAGGAGGAAAGAGGCAACGGTGGACAACGTAGAAGGGGGAGAGAGGAAGTGGGGAAAAGTGCAAAGCGCGAACTGGTCGTCGGCCTTCAAGAAATACAAGATAAACCCCTCCCCCAAAGCTCTCCCCCCCCCCCTCCGCCAGCTCTTTCCCCTTTAATAACGGAGCGAACGCTGGAGGAGAGCAGCGGTTAATATCATCGTCTCTTCGAGTGCTTTCTCGGTGATCAAAAGATATCGTCCGCTATTTTCCGCCATCGCTGCCATGTTTTCTCCTCGCCTTAGACCAAGACAAACCCAATCCGCGTAGTATCCAGGTGATTATCCCGGCCGTTCCGAAATAGTCTCGGATCGTTTACTCGCGATGTCACGTGGTATTACCCGCTGACGTACGAGAGAGGTTACTCGGGTAAGATTTTGAACATAGCCTATTTCGAGGAGAAAACAAGAGGGCGCCTCTATCTAACGCCCGGCCTCCAGCACGCGCTTGTTGCCTTCCACCGTGCTTTGGCTGCGAGTGCACGCTCGAGGCCCACAAAACGCCGAAGCATTGTTGAAGGTAGAAAGTTTGCATTAGAGACCGGACAACTGAAACTCCTTCATGCCGTTTTCATCCTGTTAGTGACTGCAGTGAAGCTGTTTATAGTTTTACGTTCTCTTTATAGCTGGGGTAACACTGCTTATACTTTATAGAAAAGACAGTCGGCATACAGATTCGAAGGCGAGTCACCGCGAGATTCGTGCTTCGAATGCCGCACGGCAGAGTTTAGGAAGGAAGCTGGTACGCAGCATTCGAACCACGTATATTGCGGTGACTCGTGTTGGCAGACTGTCGTATGAGCAGTGTGACCCCATCTTTAGGCCCCAAGTTTCAAAAATGGCTCGCTGAACGCGCCCTTTAAACTGGCGTAAACACTCATGTGAATAACTTAGTTTCCGCAGACAATTACCACCAACAGAAAAAGAAACAAAAAAGGGATGCGGCATTGTCCAAAATGGGTGAGCTACTTCACGCTACCAGTGGCAAGCTGTATACCTGACGAAAATCGATTCAGATGGATGTAGGCGGCGCCAAGTGCGAGCGGCAGTCCAGGCATTTGCCTCTCTGAAGGAGTGCATTGTTCATCAAATAATGCGCATCGTCCCCAAGATTAGCTCTCCATTCACCGGACGGCACAGATTACGCGAAACTCGCGAAATTTCGCCGCGATTAAAATTGGCCCGTGTTTGGAATGTTGGGTCCGGAAGAGCATTTGTGGGTTCAACGAATTTCTCGAGGACACTTTCTTGGAGAAGGAGAAACCCTGTTGCCGCTGAGACGTTGTTCGGGATAATGCCATGCAACAAAAAAAGTCACCTCCATAATAATTAGGCCTAGGCGTCGATTAAAACTTTTAAACCGATTAATCGGTACCCTGTAATCGATTAATTAGTAGATTAATCGGTCTCTTGATTTCTATCCAAAATATATTTTAAGAAATGCAAGAAAAATGTTTTCTGGCCTTTGCTGAGTATGTTACAAACGCCGAAATATAAAATTTTGATTTCAAATCAACTTGGATGTGTAGTTTATAACAGTTCAAAGACAGTCACAGTCACAGAATATTACTTCAGCTGCATGAGGCAAAAATGTTCTTTGGTATTTTCCGGCAAGAGTGACCTCCCTTGAATGCTCACAATGGTCTTATGTTCACCATAGTTTCTGCCGCGCTAAAAGGACACTCCAATAGCGTTGAAGTGGCCTTGACACGTGTAACCTTCTACAACTGCCTGGAGTTACAAATCTCACCCCTGCAGTTTTTTGTTAGGCTAAATGTTTACCTACAGTTTGCCCTTCATACAGGTGTAATCGTCCACGTCAGGGTGGCGAAAGCGTTGAATTTTATCTTTCTTTGGATCCTCAAAATTTTACTGATTAACCGGTTAAAAAATTTAATCGCGATTAAAGCATGAATTTATTGATCGGTAGGTCAATCGATCAATTGCCCAGCCCTAATGATAATACATATGCACTCTATAGACCAACATGCGGCTCTGACGTCACGCAGCTGTGGTGGCGTTGGCGTCAACATGGCGCGTGTGCAGAAGCCTTGTTTCATGCAAAACTGGTCTCTGCACACGCGCATTGCTGCGCAGTTGCCCATACCTCGTGTGGGTCAAATGCGGTCTTGTTTGTAAACAGCGCGTTGGCCTATACAATGTCACTGAGTTTTCATAGGCAACGAAGATATGTCACCGTATTTCTGCGAACTAGAGTTCGCACCCGGTGCAGGGGAATCGTTTGGCTGACTCAAATAAAGAATTTCGTTGTATAGTTCTCACCCAGTGCGTAGTCCGCTACTAGCACCTGGTCTGAATGTAAAAATGAAATATCGCGCACAGCCCACCTTGACAAATGCCCGCTTTATCAGCATACAAAGAAGCTTGTTTCATACATAGATCTTCATCGACATACTCTGTCATTCGCAAAATCCGTCTCGTCTGGTCATAATGAACTATCTATAATAAAAAAAAGTTCTGTGTTATAGTCCGAAAGTGTAGATAGTCCGCACCGCGTAAACATTTTAACTTTTAAACATGCGTAGTCCGCGGAATATATTCAGGAAAATGCTGTACTGTGCGGAGCAGGTTCTCGGGACTATACGTGCCTGCAAGTTGATCTGCTCCTTGCGTACCTTGTGCGTTTTCTTTTTTTTACCCGACCAGGTGCGCTCATGAGCTTTTGTTTCCCACCGACCTCAATCAATGTCGACGCGCGCATGGCTGTTTCGATATCGCGACATTTCCTGCACGCTCTCTGCGTTTCCCTTTGATTGATGTTTCTATGCGCCTAAAGCCACATTTTGAAACACTTGCTCGTCGTATATAGTCACTCGAGTATGGTGAAACGTGGTGCTCAGTGCGACTGTGCAATCTTTGAAGTTTACGCATATTGTAAGTTTGGAGACCGTTCTTAGTTCTCAGACGCTTTTGTTACTATCAGCATTGGGGCCACAGGTCAGATTCGAATAATCTGGCAACGTCTCGACCCCACCCGATGACGATGAGGATAACGATGAAGAGGATGAATCACGTCCTGATTATGACTCTGGTTCTTAGTAACAATATGACCAGACCCTCATTGGCCTGCTCTCCCGGGTGACATGAGGGAGAGCGGACGCTGCAGAAATCTTTGTGTGTAGGACGAAATACTGTGTTCCTATGCAATGTGAGGTGCTTTCTCAGCTGTCAGCTCCTCTGTGATATTTTAATGTGACGCTCTAAACCGGCCGTTGCATTGAATCAAATAAAGGAAGGAAAACATTATGTGCTTTTTTATCCCGAATAACAGGCGATTTGTCAATTACTGGGCTGTACGGAGTCCATCCAGCCAATTGCGATCTTCAGAAGACGGTTCGCCTCGAAAGCGTAATCTGCACAGTAGTAAAGATCATGACGTTATGTTTGCTCATTCTCTCTTCGCTGGTCACGTTTTGGAGTCAAGCCGTCCTTTGAACCTAGTCTTTCGTTGAATAAACTTCCATGAATCGCACAACGTATAAATAAAAATAAATAAAAAAGGACCAGAACGTTTATCGTGCACATGGTCCTGCGGACATCAGATTTCTTCAGATTGAATCGTAGTCTCGAGTCTGAGCTTCGTCGTTTGCCTGAATTCTGCCATTTTCCTTCGTGCTTGGCTGACTCCGTGTTCTACGGGAAAATGAACTGACCCAACTTTTTAACGTGAAACGTTCTTCGGCTAGTTGTTCCGGATTTCGTGAAGCCGGATTAAGTGAAGCTGGAATAAGTGATGCCGGATTAAGGCAAGCCGGATTTCGTAATGCCGGATCAAGTGAAGCTGGATTAAGTGATGCCGGATTAAGGCAAGCCGGATTTCTTGAAGCCATTGCCTGTGACGTCACATGATTTGAGTTTCCCCGCTTTATTAAGCGGGAAAATTGCCGTCACATGACCTCAACGGTATTTCAATCTCCCTGTTAAATTTAGCGGAATAATGACGTCACATAAATTTGTGTCATGTGACCTATACACAAATTTAGTTTCCCCGCTAGATTTAGCGAGAAAAATTGACGTCACGTGATTTCAACGTCAATTCAGTTTCCCATAAATTAGCGGGAAATTTGACGTCACGTATTTTATAACCAATTCATTTGCCCGCTAAATTTAGCTGGAAACATGACGTCACTTAACTTTATGTTACGTGACATATACACACAAATTTAGTTTCCCCGCTAGATTTAGCGGGAAAATTTAGGTCATGTGACCTCAACGCCAATACAGTTTCCCAGCTAAATTTAGCAGGGAAAATGATGTAAGCTGACTTCATGTCACGTGACCTTTACACAAATCCAGGTTCCCCGCTAAATTTAGCGGAAAAATTGACGTCCCATGACATGATGTCACGTGACCTATGCACAAATTCAGTTTCCCCGCTAGATTTAGTGGGAAAACTGACGGCACGTGACCTGAAAGGCAATTTAGTTGCCCCGATAAATTTAGCGGAGAAAGTGATGTTACATGACTTCATATCTCGTGGCCTATATACAAAATCCTTCTCAGGTGACCTGATGTCACGTGACCTATACAGCGATTCAGTTTCCGCGCCAAGTTTAGCGGGAAATGTACATTGCGTGACACCGATTGCATATCGGTGCACCCCCGAGGTTGCAGCTGCTCCCAGTAGACAAATTGGGATAGCAAATTCAGTGGCGCATACGTGAAACTCAAGCACACAACCATCGAGTGTACATACACGGTACGCGTTAAAGTATCCGATGAAGAGCGCCGTGAGGAGAGTATCGCTAAACGTTCGTTATGCTAGAACGTTGCACGTATGCAACACCATTACCTAGCAATTTGCCTTACATTTCTTTTTAGAGTGCAGTATGCTCAGTTTAGCTTTTAACTTCATTGACAGCAGACACTATAGGATCCGATAGAGCCAATCAGAAAGCGTTAAAGATGCATCATCACAGACCTCGTCTTCTTTGGGCGTTTTCTATAACCATGCCGAACCAATCACAGACACCCCCCCCCCCCCACACACACACACAAAAAGACTATGATCGCAGCTGACCCAATCACGCACGTTCATTCTGCGTGATTGGGTTAGTAGGTAATAGTATATCTACAAAGACGAGGGACACCGTGACCATGCATTTTTAGCGCTGCTTGTTTGACTATCAGCTCACGGCGTTGGCGGCGGATAAGGCTGAAACGGAGTATCGACTGTTTAGCGCGAGCTCTTGTGTTAATGCGCACGCAGACATTCTTAGCGAGTTGGTATAAACGACCCACTGGATGAAACCCGCAGATACGATGGAAACCGTGCAGACTGGCGACTCCGGTTTTTAGATAGTCGGGTCGCCAAAAAGCCACTGGAACACGGCGTCAGAGAGCGATACTGTATAAAATCCTCGAATCTCGGCCGAAGAGGCAATGCACAAGAAGCAAAAAAAACGCTTGGTTTTTGTTACAAAACAGAGAAATGTGCTGCAAACTGCACCATTGTGCGTGCGGTTGGAGTTTATAATCCCATTGAAAACATGTCGGTTTTGTATTTCACCGGGGAAACTCATTCAAGAGCGAAAAGAAGAAAAGAACAAACATGACGGAGGGACCTAGCCAGGTGATGGGCTTTACGGAGAAATGCAAGTCGACATCGGGGATTATAGAATCGGAACTCGCTGAAGCTATTGTTAAACTTAAGTGACAACTGATATTTTCGGGGACAGTTTGGGTTCGATCACGTGCGCGCTTTTGCGAAAGTATAGGGGAGCGTCTAAAACAATGAACGTGCAAAAGTTGACCCGTGTGCATTCGTAGCCTAGAGTGTCCCTATTAATAGTCACTTCGAACAAAGCCGTTTTTTGTATGTGTTACCGGTTGCGCTTCAGTGAGTTGAACTGCGGATTTACGGGTCAGGCTCGAGGGGGGGGGGATTCGACTCCAGGGGAGGGTGGTCTTCTGCAAAGATATTTAACGTTCACAAGACAGATACAACGGGACGGACGCACCTCACGTGAAAGACGAAGGTGAATGCCATTGCACAAAGAACGACGCATTTCTTTCTAAAAGAAAGAAATCCGTTGATATGCCTTTGTTTAATGAAATAGGTCGCCTTTAAAGGGACCATGAAATGGCCTTTTTACTTTTGCCAGATAACTTTTACATTAAACCTTCAACGTTCACTGAATGCCGAACAGGCATCCGTTTTCGTCTCGGTTCATTAACTTCTACACAAAAAAAAATAATGAAATATCGACTTTTTCTTTCTCTCCAACTGACCGCAAAACAAGTTGCGGCGTAATTTTGACGGTCGTGACGTACGCTGGGACAGGAACCGGAAGTTCTCTCGGCAGTAGGAGAATGGGAGCGTTAGCGGAGGCGAGTTGGGGGTGCGCCGGTAGGTTTTACTGCGCTGATGTCACCGACGTATTTTCTGAATCGGCGCCTCTCATCGCCGCGATAGCCATGGACACATCGCAGCTGAGCGAAATTCAATGAGATATGTTGCGCTACAGCGACAGCATGGGACTAGTCTCATACGCCGGTATGCCTGTTGGGAAGTGCGGCGAGTCTTCCGGTGAAGACTCCAGAAGTCAACCCAACTGTCATTGTTGGTAAAAGGCGGCCCGCGTCAGTCGTTTGCAAAGCGACGTAGATGGAAACAAATCGCCGCGGCGTTTTTCGCGGCCTCGGAGATGCAGGAGCGAGCCGACGTTAAAAAATATACGTTTGAGCTACGACAGTGTCAGCAAGAGCCACGTAAATACCTGTTCACACTCGGAGCGGACGCGCGCGTTTGATGGAAGTGCTGTATTCGCGCTGTTGGTGAGCGCTTCGGGACCGATCTTTTACGATTGCAACTCGATACTGACGTGGCACTCGGCAAAGGAAGGTTGGCCCGGCATTGCACGTAGCTCCCACGAACTTTTATAGCTCGACAGTGACGTGCAGTCGTGTCAGAATAAAAATGGCATACTAATAACAAAGTGTACATACCGTGTTACGAAGGTAATCCATACGGCGTTTATTCGAGCTCTATATCACACAAAACAAGTAGATAGAATCGACGAGACGACAGTGTTCGTCAACACTGCCTCGGAAAACAAGGAGATGACAAGGGGAAGAGATTGACCTCACCTGTTAATCTAAAATTGAGGTCAGCGATCAAACTATAATACGGGAAGGGTCCACAAGGGTCGCGCGGGCATATTCCATTCAGCACGCCAGCCGGTCGTGGGCACTGTCTTGGTCGAGTACCGTCGAAGCAACGCTGCGCCTGCTAGGCCTATATTCTGCGCAGCTCGCTTGGTCGGAGTAGGTGGATTCGTGACCGTCGTAGCTTTTCTCGGGTGTTTGTGGATCCAGCGTTCTTGTTCGTCGTGGTCTGTTTCAAGTACTTTTTTCTTGCTGCTTGAAGTCGGACACGCGCGAGAAGAACACGTAAAAAAATAAACGTTCGTTGGTCGTCGTGACCACGGTGACCAAGCGACACTGTCGGCCATGCTGATTTGATCGTAAAAAGGACAGCTCCGGAGCTGGCTCTCAGCTTCGTTTACCACACGATAGATGGCGCTTGGCTCTCAGCATTATCACATTTCGGATATGACAGATGGCGACGAAGATGAAGGTCGCGGATCTTAAACAGGAGCTAAAAGCAAGGGGACTTTCCACCGTTGGATCTAAAAGCGAACTGGTAGAGCGACTGCAAGCCGCCGTGGAAGTATCCAACTCCCTTCTTACCACTATACAGTGGGAGGAAACATCACGGGACAGCGACGGCGAGCGAAGCGCAGATGCAGTGATGCCGGTTGAGCCCCTGCCTGCTCTTCCCGAAGGCAAAGCTGGTGCCGGTATGCTCAGTGACTGTGAGGGAGCGTTTTTAACACCTCCAGAGTTAATGTCCACCTCCGCTGGGATTCAGGACGAACCTCTCCCACTTACCTCAGTATGGCAGATGACCGGGATGACCCAGCGTGGACTGGATGACGCTAACACCGAGCAAGCTTCACAAATGTATGAACGGAAAGTTGCGAAGAAAGAGGAACCCCTCATTAGTTGTGACAGGTGTGGACGGTGGGCCTACATCTCAGAGGCTGACTTTAAAACCCCTGAAGAGGCTGAAAATTTTGATTTCGTATGCAGCATATGCAAAACCATAGATGAGATGGGCAAGTCACATAGGACAAGGATGGATGAACTGGAAAAAAACGTGAACGAGGTTCTCCAAAGGTTACAGGATGCAACCCGCCAAGGCAAGCCAAATGAAACCTACATGATCCGAAAACTTCAGGACCGGGTGACAGAATTAGAACAGCGCGTTGAAGAGCTGGAGAAGAAAACTTTGAGCAGCCCTCAAGATGGAATCCGTCTTAATATAAATATGGTGAGTTGTGAAGACAACAGCGAACATGACACAGGAGACAATGGAAGAAAGCAAGATAAGAGTGATGATCTGGGGCCCGAGCCCAAAGATTCATGTCCGGGCCACGTGACTGGAACACAAGGGAGTAGTTCGCCTATAGGAAGTCCGCACAGCGGAGACCCGATCTCCAGTCAGCGCGAGCAAAACTTGGTGCATGAAGTCGCAGGAAGCCGAGAAGCCACCGGCGCAGTGATAGCTGGATCCAATCAGGCAGACGACATCCACTATCCTGCAAAAAGAAGAGAGCGACAGCCGCAGCAGGGAATTTCCAGAGAACAGATCCGACCTCCACAAGGAGTGAACCGGGAAGTCATCGTGGCCGGTGATAGTAACGTTGCCCGATTTGCGCCCCCACTCGCTGATCTAGTAGGGGACTCTCGATCTCTGGAGGTTATACTCAACAGAAGTGGAACAACAGAAGTTGTACATCAACTAATTGATGTATATGAAGAGAAGTCGCGTGACGTACCCCGAATGTATATCTTACATGTGGGGGTGAACGACATTCTACAGGGCGCACAACCAGATGCGATTGCGGAACGCCTGAGACTGAAGTGGACAAACCACAAGGATGCACTGGTCGTCTGCTCAATCCCGGAAATCAAGAGCAGAGGCAAGGGAATTCAAGCAACAACCATGCTTCTAAATGCAAAGTTAAAAAAGATGTGCAAGGACATCAAGGCCAGGTTCGTCGATCTAAGCCGAGACCTGAGAGGTGAAGACGCAATGGAGAAGGATGGACTACACTACCAAAAAGAAGGTATACGAATGGTGACAGACAGACTAGGAGCTATAGCACGCCGTTTTTTAGGGGTGCGGTGGAAGAAAGCTCCTTCAAAAACCAAGAGAGACCCGAACAAATGGTCCTCGACAGCAAAGAAGCAGAATGCCGACACAACAGGCAGCGGATATGGAAGACCATGTGCTACTTCCCCGGTCATGGAACCACACAGAGTGCATCAGGAAACGGGAGGTATGCAGGTACCGCACGCCAACGACATTTGGATTTGTCGAGACTACCAGCGGAACTTCCCACGGTTGGACCCAGTGCACGACCCGAACAGGAGGACGCGGCAGTACCAAGACTATCTAATGACCGACCTGCGGTCCCAGGAGAATCACCACCATCAAGAGCTCCTAGCAACCCCTGTCATGGGAGGGTACACAGCATATCCTTACTCTCACATCCTGCCGACACCGGTGAACCAGATGCAGCCGCCATCTCAGACACCAACACCCCAACATCCGGACATGCTACACCCATGGCTGTATCACCCGCACGGACAGTACGGCATGGGCAGCCAAAGGATGATGGGACAGCGGGTCCGGCTCAGCGATTAGGAAGTGATACGACCTGGTGGACCAACGATAGGACTCGGAATAAAGACTCGATAACACTGGTACACAAAGGGAACAGATTTCGCAAGAAGCATCGACGACGCAAGCGGAATACGCCTACTCTAGTGGTGGTCGGTTTTCTCAACCTTCAGGGTGCACGGCGACAGGCAAAGTGGGAAGAACTATACGAGATGCTGGAAATCGAAAACATTTCCCTCTTTGCAGTTGCAGAAACGCATCTACGTGGTTTAGAGGAGCCTCCGATTCACCCTAGATGGTGCTGGGCGGGCTGTAATCGGGACGGAGGAGAACGAAAAGGTGGGGGCGTTGGTTTTCTGTGGCATGTTGACTCCGCATGGCATCCAAGGCAAGATGTTACATGTACAGATCATCTCTGGATAACCGGGGAGATTTTGCAAATACCAGTGAATGTATGTGTGGTTTACATGGCTGTGGAGGGAACCAGACACGAAGAAAACTCGCAGCTAGTCGCATGCATTAAGGAAGATGCCAGGCGCATGGCTCAGGAAGCCGAAGTACTTATAATGGGAGACTTCAACGGACATTTAGAGGAATTGGACGGAAAGGAAGACGGTAATGGAAAGCTATTACGTGGACTGGCGGATGACTTAAACCTGGAAATAATCAATCTCCGTGAGACTTGTGTAGGACAGTTCACATGGTGCGCAAGGAACAGCAAAACGTGTATTGACTACGTGCTAACTTCCAGTGCACTTGGACGTAAACTACAGAGCATGCAGATAGACGAAGATGGAATATTCAGTTTAGGCAGTGATCATAACCGTCTGAGGGTAGACTTTTCGTCTTCAACATGGAAGCCGCCACAAAAGGAACAATACAAGACTGTCGAACTTGTGTTACCTGTGAGCGCCATTGAAATCGTGGCGAAGGAGTTCGAAGCCAGCACAAGACGGGCTTCAGCGACGAACTATGAGGAGTTTATCAGGGAACTCAAACATCTAATTAAAGTACACTCCATCCGGAGACGGTCACGAGGCGGATTTCGGCGCAATAGCTGGTGGGATGCGGAGGCGAAAGCAGCGCGAGATGCGAGAAGGCAAGCCAACCAGGCTCATCGACGCGCTGTCAAGGGAGGAAACAGTGTAGAAGTGGAGCTGGCTTGGAACGAGTTCCTTACTTTAAAACACAAGCTGCAAGTTTTAATACAATACAAGATGACAGAGGCAGACCAGCGAAAAATAAAAGAACTTAGAGATAGCGGTAAAGCAGCAGCCGAAAAATTCTGGCGATACGTGAGGTCAATGGACAGTAGGGACCCTGCACCGACCAGCTTGGTGGACGACACAGGGAAAGAGGTAGTGAATTTAGCGGAATACTTATCGGAATATCTGACATCGATGTTCGAGTCAAGAGACCCAGTGGCAACACCGAGAAAACCAGGTGACCTGACCGAATCACGACCGCCAGGATCAAAAGAGCGGTCGGTTGAGCCGAAATGGGAAGTAACGACAATGGCACTTGACAGAGCAATCGCCCATATCAAAACTAACACAGCACGTGGAAAGGATGGAATACCTGTGGCTATTCTTAAATGCATGGGCGACCAGAGTAGAAGACAACTGACATGCATCTTCACGGAGATAATTTCGGGCAGCTCCATTCCTGACGATTGGATGAATAGTCGAATGGTACTGCTGCCGAAACGAGGAGGAAACAAGCGACGACTGCAGGACTACCGCCCTCTGACCGTGACAAGCGTCATCTACAGAGTGTTCGCGCACGTGATAAAAGAATGGATGTGTGCCTGGGCAGAGGGGAATGGGAAGCTGACTGAACTCCAGAACGGCTTCCGAAAAGACCGCCGACTGGAGGATAACCTCTTTGTTTTAACACAGAGCATAGAGATAGCCAGAAAAGAAGACAGGGACTTCATATGCTGCTTCCTGGATGTCGCTAAGGCATATGACAGCGTGCCACATGGGTCCCTGTTCCACTGCCTCAAAAGACTAAACATGCCTTACCAGTGGACGGAATTGATACAGCGACTATACGACGGAGGGACTGTTACAGCCGCGTTTGGAGGTGTACATTCAACACGTGTCAATGTAAAGAGGGGACTGAAGCAGGGATGCCCTCTCTCACCTCTACTGTACATGTTGTACACGGCAGAAATGGAGCGCAAATTAATAACATCCGGTTTAGGGTTTTCACTCCGCCGCATAGAAGATGGATGCGTGACACACTGGACATTACCGGGTCTTGCATACGCGGATGATCTCGTCCTCATGGCTGAAGACATGAACACGTTGCAGAGGCTAGCAGATATTTGCGTGGAAGCATCGTCCGTGTTGGGTCTGAAGTTTAATGTTCAGAAATCGGCAGTAGTGCAGTTCTCTGGGAACTGCATTGTAAATAATAAGTTACAGCTGCAGAAGGAAGACGTTACGATGACTGGGAAGTATAGGTACCTGGGAGTCACACTAACGAATGGGCCCGACTACTGTGACGAATACCAAATACACCTTCGACAGGCAGCCCAGAGAGGGCAAAATATCTTACGCCGGCGCATTATGTGGAGCTGTAACAGATATTTGATGATCAAGGAATTGTGGAAAGCTGTTCATGTGCCTGGGCTCACGTTTGCCAATGAGATCGTCTGTGCTTCGGCTGACACACGAGCCTGGATAGAACGCAGGCAGAGAGATGTCGGTCGCCAAGCACTCAACTGCCACGGCAACGTGGCGATTGAGGCCATACAAGGAGACATCGGGTGGTCAACGTTTGAGGCACGAGAGGCATCAAGCAAGCTAACCTACCAGGGACGACTCCTACATATGGACAGGCATCGGTGGGCAAGGCGAGTGTTCGATTACATCAGTGTCAACTGCGTGCAGACACAGTGGGCGAAGCGGGTCAACCAGCTCCGCAAGAAGTATGGATTTTTCACACAGCCAGTCATGGAGGCGACGGCGAGTAAGTGGGCAAGTGAGGTGAGGCGAC